>CAUZXS010001633.1:185000-189201 GCA_963585895.1 Sepioteuthis lessoniana | reverse complement strand
GCCAGTGAATGTCATATTAGACTCTTGAAAGTGTTTGTTGTGTAATGGTTATCGTCTTAGTAAATGGACATGGTGAACAAGGTTCAAATACTTGACGAGACTGTTTGCATTTTACATAGCGCTAATACTCTCGCGAAAGGTATTAGTCCAACTATTCTTCTTTCAGCTATGGCTAAATAGTAGAGTAGACTGAACTCTTTAGCTTTGGTATGGCGACCAGTATAGGAGAAGGAAAACTCTGAATTCAAACCTTTTGAATTTCGCATAAAATTTGTCTTGTATTGCATTCTGCTCGAGCGCAGGGGTTGTTACATACATTTTTACCATATTCAATTTTTAGTGTAGCTTTATAATGAGAGTACAAATAGGGAAAGTTGCATGTGTCTATACAAGAGTGAGGTATGCATGGAAAAAATAATACAAATAAAAATAAAACTGAGTTCATATCATCTACTTAGCGGTGTCATAGAAGATTGTGTCATAGGTACAAAAACATTCAAAGGTAAAACTTTGTACCTCGCCAGACGGTTAAAATATGCATAATCTTGATTACAGCACCCTGGATTGTGAATGTTGGTTAAATATCAATAGGAAGTGTCCAACATACTCAAAATGCCCAAGTCAAAAGTTAAAAACCCTTTGAATTATTTTGTATCTCATTTAAAAATTATGTTGATTGCTTTTATATGTGACTTCCGCAACTAAGAATATTACGTAGACGGTATTTATGCATTCGATAAGCATAGAGAAAAAGCATGAGAAAGATGTTCTGTTTTTGAAAGAAATAGTACAGATGATAAAAAGTGGATATTTTACAAAAATGTTAAAGGCAAGAGGCCTTGAAATGAAATAAACCATCCCAAACTGTACTAAAATATTGTCTTTGATGTATTTCTGATATTTGTGATTGGCAGTTTCCTTTGTATCCATTCCAGAGAAGCAAATGATTGATTCAAACAAGTACTATAATCTAACACGAGGCAACAATCGCCAAGGATTTATTAAGAGGAAAAACGTAAACGATAGTGCTGTTATGTTTACTGAGTGACCCGGCAAAAATAGTTACAACTTTGGTGGTTTTCTCTTATACATTGCATTAACATGATGAACATTGGGTTTAATATGTAGACTTAAAATTCACTCAGAGTTGCTTTTGCTGAGAAAAGATAATACCTTATGGGAGGATGGAATTATGAACTTTGAAAATGAAATAGAAATGCTCTTGGCGTTACGGTAAATATCGAACTATCCGAGTACGAATTCTCAACGAGTCTGTTCGCATTTCACATAGAGTTAGTACCCCTAGGAAATCTAAGAATCTAACAAGTCTCTCTCTCCAGTCATAGATAAGTAGTCGGGTAAACTGGTTTCTTAAAGTTTAATATGGCAACTGCTCTTGGAGAAGGAAAACTCTGAATTCAAAACAGTTGTAGACCTGGAGAGAGATAGGTTCCGCCAGTCTATTCTTGTGCAAGAGGATCTACATGACTATCAACTCTACTATCAAAACGGGTTACATGGTTAATCAGTTTTTCTGTCATATCAAAGTACTTCCAAGCTAAACTAAATATCTTCAAAGTACTATGCCCAAAAATCATAATTTTTTCACAAAATAGTCCATTGAAATTTAACTGACTTATCCCAGCGAATTTTGTTATGGATCGAAGAATTACTGAGCTGAGTTCAAAATCCAAGTGAGGTTGTTGGAATACAGTTCTTATCAATGTCATGATAAAGGTTTTGGTTTTGTTATACGAAACGGACTGTCATATATAGCTCATTCAATTTGGGCACAATAAACTAAAGTATTCGTGAAGAATGACCAATATATCTTTTATACGGAAAATTCCTTGTTCTTTTCATCACTCTCTTACTTTAGTTTTCTTACTGTCTGTCTGTCTATATATATATATATATATATAATTTACCTAGAAGAAAACTCAACCATGGTTAAAGTGCCATTATAAATTCATTTCGACGAAGTATATTATCTTCGCCTCTTTAGATGATACACACTTCTTATGGGGATGAGATCAGCAAATATGGTTTACAGTATATATATATATATATATATATATATATATATATATATATATATATATATATATATATATATATATATATATATAAGGAAATGCCCAGGCGAATAAAGAGATGAAAAACAATAAAGATATTAAGAACCTAAAAACATGGGTGACACATTAACCATGATTAAGTTTTCTTCCAGTTACATTATATTCGCTCTGTATATGAGTATATAGAGCCTAAAAGGCATTTATAATAATTGCCATAAACCGAGCACTTCCATAAATTTATATGAAATCCCTCATATATTCTATATACAAATATTCCACTTCCATAGTCTTTGGATACCTAATATATATATATATATATATATATATATATATATATATATATATCTTCCACCACTTTTACTCTACCTTACTTTTTTTCATGCTATTCTCTTTTAACTTCTTTTTCTTTTTCACTTATCCTCATTTTCTCCTCTTTCTTTCTTTGGTTTATTTACCCTCTTTTTCACTCTTCGCTTCTCTGATTTTACTTTTTACTTTGTCAATTTTATCATTATTAAATTTTCTCTCAGAAAAGTCTTATTCTATCTGTTCTGTTTTATCTTGTTCACTTTTACCCTCTCACTAACTGCATTTATCTGTACTCTCTCTCCCACTCATTCATTTTCAATTTCTCTCTCTCTCTTTTTCACTTTATCTTAGATTTTTACGTTAGATTTTTACATTATTTACATATTTACATTTTTTGAGTTGTTTCTTTATAACTTTTTTCACGTGGTCCTTTCGAACACGAATAATTTTTACAAGTCCATTTTACCCATAGATAGGATTCTCAAAGGTACTACCACTCTGGGTCAAAGTGGAACAGGGAGTAATGGCAATGGTACTCCGCACTCACCTGAGCTCCAAAACTGGAGTCTCACCATCAGATACAGTTTAATGCCATGCTCAGGATACAATTTATTTTGGAGAGGGAGTCTTACTCATTAGCAGGAAATACAGTCAATATATTTTAAGCCGTCGTAGACATTTTTTAATCATCTAAATTCTCGTCTGAGTAGAAAATGCAAATTAGAATTTATCACTCTTTCTTAATGAATCTATTTGTGTTTTATTTGACACTAATCTCATTAGGAAAGAAACCCACTTCTTTTCATTTTCGTCTATGTGTCAATTGTTGGGTACGCTGGGAGCTTTAGTCATAATACGGCCTCATGGAGAATGAAAACTCTGAATTCAAACGATGAAAAAATTTAACCTTGTGTCATACCCTACCCATGTCGGTGAATATTGTTCATATTTCTGTCTGGGAAAAGGTAGAAAAAGCAGCAAAGTAATAAGTGAAAATTGCTTGGCTTGGTTTGGTTTGGTTCGGTTTGGTTTTATGGCATATCAACCATTGTTGGTTATTCAATACCAAATCCTGTTTTTCAACTATACCGAATACATGATTAGTAATCACATTTTGTAGATACACACATTTGAATGATCAAACACTTCTTTTTCTAACAATTCATTTTAGCAGAATCAACAAAGTTAAATGTTTCAAAGAACTGCTATCTATCACAAACATTTCAATTAAACCTCAGTCATTTGTTTACACACAATTAAACGATTAAAGAGTTCTATTTCAAATAATTCAATTTAGCATGAATCATTTGTTTGCCGTCAGTGTAAATGTCAATCAGTTCTATTTGACCCATAGATAGGACCATATCCGGTGCTACCGCTCCAGGACAGAGAAGACCAGGGAGCGACGGCAATGAAAGGGCATTCTGAATTCCTCAAAATATCAGCATTACTGGAGTATCATCCTCATATTGTCTAATGTCATATCCAGGACACTCATTGTGGTGGTGGTGGTTTTACCCCTCTGCAGAGATGAACTCGGTATATTCTACAGCATCAACCGACTTAGTTGGTGAGGATTTTTATAAAAAACGACAGAAATAATTGTATTATCCTTTTGGCTGAATGCTTTTCTTTAAAACAAGGCCCTAAAACTACACATGCTACATAAAATAAACAAGTGAATGTATGCGTTTGAGGCCCTCTGGTGGACACATTATTCTCTCTCATACTAAGAGATCAAAGTTCAAGAGACGCCAAAAGCAGCAATTCAAATGCCCCCAAAGCACGCAAGGTCTTACCAGTCGTAAAACAATTTA
>CAUZXS010001633.1:172500-180000 GCA_963585895.1 Sepioteuthis lessoniana | reverse complement strand
ATATATATATATATATAACTTAATTAATTTTAATAGTGATAATTAATATTTATGTAAATATCTTCACATGTACACTGGGAAATATGAATCCTAATATAAGAATATAAATATCTCAAAATAAAGTGCGTCATATATAGTTTCATACACATACATTCACACACTCACACACACACACGTACACGCTCTCATATAAACACACACGCACACACACATATATATATATGTATGTATGTATGTATATATGTATGAAATTCTTCATTATATATGATAATTCTTTATTATACGAGTATCTTTCAATAAATTCGATCAATTTTGTAATTAAACAACTCACATTTCGCCCAGGAAAATGCTTTTAATTTATTCTTTAATGCAATCTTTATCCATTAAAACAGATTTTCCTATAGAAAAAGAATCATTTGCATTCCTACAGTATATAAATCTTCGGACAGAATTTTATAGATATATACTCGCAGTGCCCTTTTGTTCCTTGCAGAGATTCTTTGATGGGGCCATACAAGTTGAATCCAGATGGTGAAGATGTTGACTGTAAAGAGGATGTGACAGCTGTTACCAACCAAACCCACAAATGGTTTCCATGGTTTTTGTTGCAGTATAAGACATTGTATTGTCATGGTGAAAAGGCATAAGAAAAGTCAAAGTCCCCATGCAGAATTTTGTGTGTCGTAATCACTGAAATTCCTAATATTTCAGACTTATCCACGATTTTGACTATTTTCTCTCCCAAATGAACATATTAATAGAATCCACCATTTCGTCATAGTGGGCTGGTCTTATGTATCTTCATTTGAATACTATTTCAACCTTTTTTAAACAATTGTCATCTTTGACTAAAATATACTTCTCCGTACACATCACACATTCTTTTGTATTTTTCACTTCTCAGACAGTACAAATGTGGCGACAGACCTCTGTTCTCACCTGAATAAAATCTGTATTTGATTTATGGCCACTTTAAATAGCCTCAAATGGAATATTTTTGCCAGATCAAAATAATTTTTGGTATAAATAATGCTCAATCTACATTTTTGTTCGAAAATTATGGTACTTTTTCACAAAGAATCCACTGACTCTTTTGAATGACCCTCGCATATATATATATATATATATGTATATGGGGGAGGAGCTATACGGTCACCAACCACCCACCCGGAAAACTATCAAAATTAGACGAACCATACATGCGGGACACTGCTGGAGATGTAGAGACCAGTTCATAAGAAATGTACTCATGTGGACCCCTTCACGTGGCCGAGCAAAGGCAGGGCGACCAGGTCGATCCTACATACAGCAGCTCTGTATAGATACGGGGTGTAGCCCTGAAGACCTGCTGTTAGCGATGAACGATAGGAAGGGGTGGCGAGAGAAGGTGAGGGATATCCGTGCTGGCAGCACGACAAGATGATTTTTTTGAGTTTCTTATCTCAGTAATAAATAATTATCATATTAATGGGTTGCATCTATTTTCACATAGTTTTGAATGATTTTGTCTCCAAATAAGTAATGACGCAAAATATTCTTCCTCATTTGTTCTAGGCATTGTGATCGAGGATTAGTAGTTGTTATATATCAAATCTGAAAACAAAAGGAACACAACATAATTATTATTAGAATTATTAGCAGTCCCATCGGTCCCATATATATTGAAACACTTAATATACAACTATATTTGGTGTTATAAATGGAGATTTTTCGTACTTGAGCAGATGTGGATTTATTGGTGTAATTACTATGTATTGTAGTCATGTGTTGTTTGATGTTACTGGTATCAGCGAGGTGGTTATCAGCCAACAAAAAAAAAAGCTGCTTATTATCCGATTAATGCAGGTTTTAGGATTCCGAAAGGTGCTTTTTGGGAGACAGTCCAGATATATGAATTTATAAACTGTATTCGTTTGGTTTTGTCAGGATTTAGTGTAGTTTGTATTATTTTTAACAATCAGATTTGATATTTTAAATTAAATGTAGAAGTTGATGTATTTGATTTGTTTCAGGTGTTTTGTGGGTTCAGAGCGTCTATACATAAAGTTGGTTATTACTTGTTAATCTAATTTATGATTTTTGTGCATTCTATTCCTGTAATATAAATTAACGGGGTTTATCATTGTTGTTCTTTTTTGTTACTTGGGACGATGAATTGAAGATAGAGGTTCATTTGCTAGTTTATTTCGGGAAATTCTCGTGAAATTAAAAAAAAAAAATTATAAAAAGAAGCACAAATAAGTTTACAAATACTGATGCCGTCGGTATTAAAAATAAACAAACATAAATAAAACAGTATTGAAAACTGGTGCTAATATAATAAACATCTTCAACAGTTAAGGTGCTAACGAAAAGAACCCCACCGATTTTAAACCTTTTCAACAAAAGAAATATCGTACATAAACAAAACAAAAGCAAACATTATAAAGAAATCCCCTTGAAGAGAATCAATCAATATGATTGAAAAGGGTTAGGAGTAGAACCAAGGGTAACTTCTCTATTAACTGGACTCTAATACAAAGAAACTAAAAATGCCAGAGAGAAAAAAAAAAAAAACAGAAACAAAAAATAACAAAACATAATACAATCTTTAAAATGGAAACTTCCATGGTCTTTGATGAAACTTTTTTTTTCTTTTCATCATACAACGTGTGAAAGCACGTGCAATACCCTGCCCTCATCAGCTGCCAATCTGGGTGGTAACTTACTGTTAATATATATATATATATATATATATATATATATATATATATATATATATATATATATATATATTATGATAATCATCAGGAAGGTGATTGTCGTAACAAGACGACATAAAAACTGTGGTCGCAGACAAGCGTCCATGCTATCAAATATATATAAAAATAAACTATATGTATTTATTATTGTATATATATCCACACACATACACACACACACACACACACACATATATATATATTCTATCACTGTTATTTAGCTCCCTTTATTTATAAATATTTTAGGCAACATTATTAATTATATATATATATATATATATATATATATACATGTGTGTGCGTTTGTGTTCGTGTGTGTGTGTGTTATTGGCTGCTGTGTTGGTGATAAAGTTTTTTATTTCCCATAGACGAAAGTGGTCAGTTTTTGGGCCAAAGTAAAAGTTTCAATTTGTTATATTGGTGTTGAATTGAATATATATTGTCTCAATATAATCATTTTAAGTTTATTTTATAAGAATAAGTATTGTATTGTATAAAGAGCGTCTATAAAGAAAAAGTATTAAGCTATTAAGCACGAAAACTGTCGCCTCTGAGAAAGATTTGCTCAGTTTATATCTGTATGTAAGTCTTTATATGAAGTAATAATAATACTTTATATCCTTTGAGAAAAAAAAGACCGAAAATACATAAGATTATTTCTAAAATGATTATTAATACATATATTAAAGAAGAACTAGGCTAATCGCTAAAGTACATAAAAAGATCTCTGTGTTATTCTATATATGCGTTTACTCAACGCTTCCGCACGAGCATGTTGCGACACAAGCTCAATTTGAGCCAGAGTTTAACATTTTTTAATTGGAGTTTTCGTTCTCCTTTACTGGTTGCCGAAACTGAGGTAAAGAACTCAGTCTGCCCTAATATTTTCACATAGCCCGATTGAGAATACTTGGATTCATTACTTTCCAAAGAGTATTAGCACAATGAAAAATGCAAACAACAACGTTCAGTATTTGAACTCGATTCGCCCTGTCCATAACTATTACACCGCAGCCACCTCTGTCTCTCTCTCGGTCTGTTTCTCTTCATATATATATATATATATATATATATATATATATATATATATATATATATATATATCTGTGTGTGTGTGTGTGTGTGTGCGCGTGCGTGTGCATTTACCTGCCATATCCGCTATGGACGGGTTGTGATAGGTCATTTTTATGCAGATTAAAGCTTGCTTGAATTAAGAATTTTCCTTCTTCTAGGTTGGTCGGCTAACCAAGGCTAAAGAATCCAGTGTGCCATATAGCTTTGGATAGAACTTATGGATTTATATCTTTAATCAAATAGATTAGCTCGAAGAGAAACCCAACCAGCCTATATATATATATATATATGTATATAATGTTTTTATGTGTGTGTGTTTTTATGTGTGTGTGTTTGTGTATATGTCTGTGTACAAAGAAATAAGAAATATGTGTATATATATATATATATGTATGTGTGTGTGTGTGTGTGTGTGTGTGTGCTCGAGCAACACCACAAGCACAAGCATACAAATATTCAAATGCACAAATAAAAAAAATACCATATTAATCGGTCTTTTTTGAAAACCCTTCACTCGGTGTGACGACTGCGTACACCATGAAACCCAGGGTCATATTTGTGTGTGTATGTATACATATGCGTGTGTGTGTGTGTGTGTTAACGTGTGTCTGTGTCTTTACGTATGTCTGTGTATGCGTATGTGATAAAAGTTTGAGGGTATATTTCTGATAAAAGGTTGGTATTATGGAGAAATGACCACGGCAAACAGAAATAACGTCATATGAAGATAACTTTCAGTTTAATTACATGTATTGCCATCAATACATTATTTCATGCTTATATATGGGCCTAATCTTGCGGTGGAGAAACCAAGACATACAATCCTTTTTATATTAGTTTGGTAAAAAAAATTAAGTTTATCGAAGAGCAGTTCTTAAAAAAACAGCAGATTACTTCGATTGTTTAGTCAGTGAAATGGCCTCTCAGTTTTATGACCTTTTGTCACATTATCGCATTATTAGAAAATTGTCATCAATATAACGGATATCTATCAAAAAATATCTCTTGCTATTTGAACTCCATGTTCCCATGCATATCTTTACATCTTACACACACACACACACACACACACACACACACACACACACACACACACATATATATATAAATATATATCGCATTTATGTTGCTCAGTTGGCTGGGGTTATAGAATACGTAGACTGCATCTCTGCAGAATGGTAAGACCTCCCTCTCCAACGAGTGTCCTGGATATGACACTAAACAATCTGATGGTGACGTTCCAGTAATGCAGGAGATTTGGGGAATGTAGAGTACACCTTTATTAACCTCGCTCCCAGAGTTGTAGCACTCGATAGGTTCCCCTCTATGGGTTAAATAGAACTAAACTACGTACTTATGCTAAACTGAATTGTTTGAAGTAGAACTGTTTTGACATTTAACTATGTGTTGAAAAAACTATACTAATTCTAAACTGAATAGTTTGAATTAGAACTGTTCGACTAAAATGAATAAGTTGAATTAAAAATGTTTTTGACAATTAAACTGCGTACTCAGGTTAAACTGAATTTTTTGAAATAGAACTGATTATTTGTATAAAAATGGAGGTGCTCATGGTGTAGTGGTTATCGTCGTAGGAAATGGACACGGCGACACGAGTTCAAATCCTGGACGAGACTCATTGCATTTCACATAGCACTAATACCCTTGGGAAAGGTATGAATCCAATTATTCTCCCTCCAGCTATGGGTAAATCGTAGGATAGACTAGGTTCTTCAGGCTTGGTAAGGCAACTAGTCTAGGAGAATGAAAACTCTGAATTCAAACATGTTAAACTCCGCTTACAAATTGACCTTGTGTCATATCCTGCCCGAGCGGAGGGGTTGGTAAATAGGATAAAAATGGATTTGGCATTAAATAACCGACAAAGTTTGATATGCCATAAAACACAACTAAGCAACCACCCAACCAACCAACCAACACATCTATCTATCTATCTATCTATCTATCTATCCTTTAAGAAAATATTGTAACATTTCATAACGTTGCATGTGACAAAGCGGAGTCATAACTTTATCTGTTACACAATATTTACACTGATTAACCTGATTTTCCTTCATAACGAATCAATATTCATATTAGGTCTGTGTAATAATATTAATACTATATATATATTAGAATCTATGACTTAGAAATATTGAACAGTTTTCTAATACTGCATCAAATTTTCAACCTGTAACCTTTTTTATTTCTTAGTTATTGTTTTCTCAAATATATATATATATATATATATATATATATATATATATATATATATATATATATATATATATCAAAAGAACATTAACAGTTCTTTGAATTGTTTAGTGTTTGAGAAAATAATAACTTAGAAATAAAAAAGGTGACAGGTTGAAAATTTGATGCAGTATTAGAAAACTGTTCAATATTTCTGTGTCATAGATTCTAATGATATCCTAGCTTATGTAACAAACAAACAAACAAACAAACAAACAAAAACAATGGCAAAAAGGAGCTTTTGTGATTAACGTGTCATATTGGTTTCATAGATTTACCTCCGGCTGAGTTCTTGTATTTGTTCAGTTTTAGGGTTTAGGTCAATAAATGAAGACAAATATAGATTTGTTCTAGTTTTATTTATTTATTTTTTGTAATTAGCTTAGGCCTGGACAAAAACTAATTCATGGTTAAAGCTGATAATGATTCTTTTTAACCGCATGTCAACCGGCTTGGGGTTATTTTACACTAAGAGGTTTGGTAATTTTTTCATGTAGTCGTTTCTTAATAGTCATTTGTGCACACGAATATCAATTTATTAATTTTTTTTTCTCTGATATAGCACAATGCCGAATGAATGAGGCACCCTATGAGATACTAACTTATTCGTGAAGGTTGACTAACTTTATTTCCATTTAGTATAAAAATGGTAGGCACAAGGCCTTGAGGTTTTGGGGGATGGGAAAGGAGCGGTCATGCTATTCTATATGTTCTAATGGAACCTAGCGAGCCACATTCGCCGACCCATTCAGCAGTACAATATATAACCATTCATCCATCGTCATATACGCAGTAACCACCAAAATACCAAAATCTTCCCCATCCCCATTATTTTTCTACCTCAAACCCGTGAAGGTTTACTAGCCTATCCCACTAACCATAATACCACCGGAGGTACCCACAGTCGTATCGTTCAATTTTTTAAAGATGCATTTGTTCCATAGATGCGAATCTTACAGGTACTACCACTTTGATCAGTTGCCCAGTCGGCTCGGGTTGCAAAATACACCGACTGCATCTCTACAGAGGGGTAAGACCTCCCCCAACGAGTATCCTGGATATGACACTAAACAATCTGAGGGTGATGTTCGAGTAATCCTGGAGGTTTGGGGATTGCGGAGTATCCCTTCATTGACATCGATCCCAGATCCACTCTGGCCCGGGGTGGTAGCACTTGATACGGCTCTATCCATGGGTCAAATAGAACTAAACTGTGTATTCATGCTCAACTGAATTGTTTAAAATATAACTATTTTGAAATTTAACTGTGTGTGGACAAAAATTGTACTTGTATTAAAATGAGCTGCTTGAATTAGAACTGTTTGACTAAACTGAATAGCTTGAAATAGAAATGTTTTTGACGATTAAACTGTGTACTCATGCTAAACTGAATTGTTTGAAATAGAACTGATTATTTGTATAAAAATGGATT
>CAUZXS010001633.1:157500-162500 GCA_963585895.1 Sepioteuthis lessoniana | reverse complement strand
AATATTTCCTCTGGTAGCATCTCTCAGGTAAATGAGAATTGCTTGGCGGCGCCCATTTTCTCTCCAAGTAATATGTTGCAGGGAAATTTCCCTGACTTCAATTTAAAAATTTATAAGTATAAACTTTATAATTTACTCTTCCCTTTTTTCTCTTTCATCTTACTTGTAAAATCTCGGTTTCTTTTTTAATGAACGTTGTGGATCGGAAATAAAAAAAATCGGAGAGATTTGAACTCGTATCTTTTCACGTCTAATTTTTCATTTCCGATATCTGTTGTTTAACGATAACAGAATAAAGAATGCAATAAAGAACAATATAAATCAAGATGAAATAAACACACACACACACACACACACACGCACAAATGATTAATTATCATGCGAATTCTTCATAATGTCTTACATTGAAAGTTTAAAGATTATTTTAAATAATATAGAAAGATGGAGTCCTAATGGCGATGTGGCTAACTTGCTAAACTACGTCCTTATTGTAAGCGAGTTCGTACTCCCGTCTCGCTATAACGTTTACTTTCAGACTAATACCATTCGAAAATGTATGAACCTCGAATCTTCCGAGCTACCGTTTAAATAGTATCGCTTCTGTTCTTCTACAAGGATAGCTTTGGTATTAACAAAAAACACGGAGGTTGAAATGCAATAAAACAAAGAAATGAAACCAAATAAAATTGTTGCTGGTTAAATTTCTATGGATTTTGCTTTTTCTTTAGGAAGATTTAAAGTTTTTTTTTCAAAACGGTGTGCCTATTGAGCCGGACCATGAAATAAATATGAAATAATATTTATGCTTCATGACCTCAGACCATTTTCTTTCTTGGTTGGACTGAAAACTTTTCAGCACTCCTTCGTATTTTTGATGTTGAGTTAAAAGAAAATTAAAAAAAGAAACTAAGAAATTGAAAATTAAACACTGGATTACATTTGCTGGTTTTTTAGTTGGGTGTTGTGGCATTGGTTATCCTGTTTATATATCATCATCATCATCATCATCATATCGTGCTGGCAGCACGGATATCCTGACCCTCTCTCGCCACTCCTCCCTATCTTTCATCGCCCTAGGTAGGTCTTCAGGACAACAACCTGTATCCTCACATAGCTGCTGAATGTACGTTCGTGCTGGTCGTCCTGCTTTTGCACGGCCATGTGTGGGGGTCCATAAGAGTACATCTCTTATGAGTTCATCTCTGCTTCTCCAGCATTATCATTATTATTTCGTCAGTAAATGAATAGTTTTAATATTTTTAAACGAGCCAAAGCTAAATTGTTTACACTAAGTTAAATATTTTATTGCTATGTCACACTAATACAATATCAATTATTTGTATGCACCCAGTTAAATGGTTTCAAGTTTAGTAGATAATTTAGTAGTTCTATTTGACCCATAGTTTGGACCCCAATAGGTACTTGCACTCCGGCTCAGAGTGCATCTTGGAGTAATAGTAATGACTGAGTACTTAAAGACCTGCCAGAGGCGATGAACGAAAGGGAGAAGTGGCGAGAGAGGGTCAGGGATATCCATGCTAACGGCACGATATGATGATGGTGATGACTTCAAATTCTCCAAAAATCCAAAACTGGAGCCTCATCATCAGATGTCATATCCAGGACACTCGTTGGGGGTGGGTATTACCCTTCTGTAGATAAGCAGTCAGTGTATTCTACCGCTCCAGCCGACTGTGCTTATACCTTAGATTTAAAAAAAAATATATACAGTTTCCTAAAAGTCTCCTTTAAAACATATATATATATATATATATATATATATATATATATATATATATATATATATATATATATATATAAAATTCGATATATATAATAGGATAATTCGTCATCGTCAGCAATCTTGACTCACAGCCCAATATTATTTAAAAGATCTTGGCCCAACCAAGTAATGATAAATATCTGGTTATATTTTGATTAGAAGTAAAGGAACATTTCATTAAAAGAAAAATATTTGGGATATACGTATTTATGGATCTTACGGCATTTTAAGGAATGAAAATGTCGCGAAATGTTTTAACAATTCCCCCCCCCACCACACACAGAGACGCTGATGTGTATGTCTTTGTGTAGGTAAATATTTGACAACACGTGAAATCATTGTGTTATATTTACTGTCCATGATGATATCAATTCGTCTATTTAGGAAGGAGTGAAGCATTCTCATAAGCCCTCCGTAGTTATTTTTATTATAGTAAAAATTTGTGTGATTACAAAATGACGTTTCCACCAAATTCAGTAGAAAATTTGGTTGTAATTTAATTCAAGGTTAATAGAAAAACATTTGAGTAACGATGTTTTGGGAACTGTATTTGTTTTTCATGGTTGTTGGTCTGCGAACTTTTCAGTACTATGTAATACCTATGTAATTTCAAATTTATTGACACGCATTTTTATCCATATCTTCCATCGTAAATGGTAGTAAAACAATAAACACAAAGTTATATATACCAACTGATATGTCCATAAATATCATTAATATAATCTTTTCGTAATTTCCTTATAAAATTGTGTCAGAAAAAAAAATGCTTGTTTATGAAGAAAAGGGTTCTTTATAAAGAAGATAAAAAAAGAACAAAAAAAAAAATAAAGAAGAAGAGAACAAGAGAAGAAAAACAAAGATATTTCAATTTCATCCTTTGACGTTCGCTATATGAAATCGAGCGGCTACTTAGAGTCGATCTGACGGGAATTCAATTTCAGCGACTACAACTCACACGCGGGAAAAACGCAATTATGCACATAGTCAATCATACAAATACGCATCCATAAAACCTCGTTCACACACGCACTAACACACACATATATATGTGTAAGTTACATACGCAAAAACACACAGATGCATTCATGCAAAAATACCCGAGCTCACACACACACACACACACACACACACACACACACACACACACACACACACACACACACACACACACACACACACACACACACACACCAAAATTCTATCCTCTCTCTCGCTCTTTCTCCCTCTCTCTCACATACACGCACACGAACATAAATAAACATTTACACAAGCGCAAACAGGTATACATACTCAAATATGTACTACACATACACCCAACCGGTTATGAACCCTACATATACAAAAACACACTCGCACACACAGACGATCTTAAGCAAAAAATACTCACACACCGAAACACATACAACCACATACCCATGCACGTACACATTAATACATGTATAGATGACCACTCACATGCATATACATACAGACGTATACACCAATATAGACACATACATATACACTTACACCATAATAAACACACTTAGTGCTGCACTTATCCAAACATACATATGCACACACTGTGATACATAAAATCACCCACGCATACATACTTATACTCATGAAAATATACATGCATATACATATACCTATACATATGCACACACAGCCACTTTCAAAATAGACATGTATAGATGCACACACACATACATATATACTGACGTAAACTTTAATATATACATATATACACATACACAATCTACATACACAAACACACATATAAACAAACACACTCATATTCATATACATCCTCGTACCCTTAAACACGTACACACACACACATATATATATATATATTTATATATATATTTATATATATGTATATGCAGCCACACACATACACACACACACACCAATACATACAGATGCACACTCTAATACGCACTGACTCTGTTATACCTGTATATGCATAAAAACACACAGACGCAATTGTGTAAAATACCTCACGCTATCACATATAAACATATATACGCATACATCCTTATCCGCATAAAAACGAATATACATATACGTACACATTCATATACTTTCAGACGCACATATACTCTCAAACAGACACACACATACTTATACACACTCCCTAATACACAAAAACACGCAAAAAATACTCAGACTCACATACGGAAACAAAAACATTCTCATACCCATACATACGTACGCAGATATACATATATACATGCAAAGACACACCCCTATCTGCAGACACCGACATTCATATGCACACATATGAACTTACAGTCACACCTGTTCCTACATACACAATAACACAGATACACATGTAAACACGCTCATAGAAATGCACACACCAATACAGACACGTGCATACATACACACTCACACATCTAAATGAACAAATAGACACACCAAGAGATACACTGACGCAAACAAACACATGTACACACAGGGATAAATGAAATAATATTCACATACATACATACACACATACATATCCCAATACGTAAATATACATACACACTAACAGATCTCTATGCACTCATAGACACACTTTGAGATGCACTTGTTCAAGCAACCAAATGCACACACACACACACACACACACACACACACACACACACACACACACACACACACACACACACACACACACACACATATATATATATATATATATATATATATATACAATCTCATATACGCACACACATAGATAAACATTCTCAGATCTAAATGCACTCATAGACGCACCTTGAGATGCACTTGTTCAAGCAACCAAATGCACACACACACACACACACACACACACACACACACACACACACACACACACACACACACACATATATATATACAATCTCATATATGCACACGCATTGATAAACATTTTCAGATCTAAATGCACTCATAGACGCACCTTGAGATGCACTTGTGTAAGAAAACAAATGCACACATACAGATACATACATATACACTCTCATATACACATACATATACATACACACCCATAGATCTGAATGCACACGCAGACACACCTTGAGATGCACATGTGTAAGACACCAAATGCACACATACAGATACATACATATACACTCATACACATACACACACATACATAAACATACATATACACTCCCAGATCTAAATGCACTCGAAGGCGCACCTTGAGATACCCTTGTGTAAGCAAACAAATGCACTTGCAGAGGTACATACAACTAGA
>CAUZXS010001633.1:147500-152500 GCA_963585895.1 Sepioteuthis lessoniana | reverse complement strand
CCTACGCCGATTTATTAGAGATGTATACCTAATATAGGTATGCATATGTAAATAGTGTATATAGTTCAGGCATTTACGACAACCATTTTGACTTATGCCTTTTGAAAAAAGCCCCGGTCAGATTACATATACATAGATATAAGTCGATAATTTTTTTTTTCTGATATTTAATAAAGCTTTAGATGGCATCTTGGTATATATATATATATATATATATATATATATATATATATATATATATATATATATATATGTATCATCATCATCATCATGTTGCGCAGCTAGCATGGATCTCCCTGACCCTCTCTTGCCATCCGTCTCAGTCGTCCATCCTGTCGTTTCAACCTGTATCGGAACAGAGCTGTTGTATATAGGTTCTAGCTGGTCGTCCAAACTTTGCTCGTTCATATGAAAGGGTCCACGGGTGTACATCGCTTATGTGTTCGTCCTTACTTCTCCAGCTGTGTCTCGCATGCCTGGTTCGTCTAATTTTCGTGATAGGTGGTTGGTGGCCGTTAAGTTGCTGTTTTGTAGGTTGTTGCCTCCAGGACTTGTTCAATATATATATATATATATATATATATATATATATATATATATATATATAGAGAGAGAGAGAGAGAGAGAGAGAGATTAAAATGTGATGCGGAATACTAAATCTATATAAATCTGTTTATGCTTAGATATTTTACTAGGTATAAGATAAATATGCTTGGTCTGGTTTGCTTTGGTTTGGTTTTATACCATATCAATCATTGTAGGTTATTTTATGCCAAATCCATTTTTATACATATAAACAGTTCTATTTCAATCAATTTAGTTAACATAAGTACACTGTTTAGAACCATTTCAGATACTACCACTCTGGGCTACAGTGGACCTGAGAGTGATGGCGATAAACGGGTATTCTGCATTCACTAAAACTTTTGCATTACTGAAGCTTCACCATCAGATTGTTTACTGTCATAACCAGGAGACTCGTTAGGAGAGTCTAACCCGTCCGCAGAGATACAGTCGGTGTATTCTACAGCACCAACTGAGTGGGCCCATTGGACTACATGATTACAAACATTCAAATCTGTTCATGTACACGTATTTAAAGAAAAGAATGACCTGCTTTGTGGCACCGCTGATCAACAGTTGAGGCCAGATAAAAACAACTGACTTTAGAATACTGATTTTCAAGGCTGGTAGCATCATCCCAATCTGAAATTATCTTCTAAAAGAAAAACATTCCCCCTCCATTAGCAAAAAACAAAGGAAAATTGCGTGAATATTACAAATGGAAAAAGTGGATGTCCTCGTGGTGTAATGGTTAAAGCGATGTACTGCGGAACTGTCCCAAGTGCACCAACCACAATTGGTATCACCGTCACCATCATGTTACGTTGTTTCTTTAGTTCTATAGCAAGGTCCGGACACTTAATTCTCTTTTCACTTTCTTTTATTTTATTTTGTGGTCTGCCAGAACCAAAAAGTCCAGTATTTGACAGGTTCTCTTTTTTTTTTTTTACTCTCACTAGGTCTGGTTTTCTAGATGAGATTAGGTGATCGGTTTGTATTTCAAAATCCCAGAGAACTTTGGGTTTATTGTCATTGTTATTGTTATTCCTCGTGAGTTTTCACCCAAGCTTCACTGAAATCTGTGACTGTAAGTCGCCTCAGGTATCCATGACTCTAAGAATTCTGTACTACAATTAGTATACCTCTTGCGAGTTTTTACACCTGCGTTAACCGATGGTGTTTTATTAGAGTCTAAGTGACTGCAAGTCTCTTCAGCTCTCCAGGCGTGTCCTCGTGGTGTAATGGTTAAAGCGATGGACTGTGGAATTAAAGTAAGCGAGTTCAAACTCCAGGCGTGCTATTATGTTCACTTTCGGATAAATACTTATGGAAAAGGTGTAGAGCCCCTTATCCTCCCAGCTATTGAAATACAAACCGATCACCTAATACTATTTAACGTACCTTTAACTTCTTTCTATAAGGATGGCGTTGGCATTAAACAGCCTACAAAGGTTGATATGCCATTAAATAAAGAAACTATCAGGACTCTTCTCCGTTTTATTTTTATAATTTCTATCATTATTTCGCATCTAACGAGATTTTACTCCAGCGTTTGGAGATGGTTTTTCACGGGTGTCTGTGTGACAGCAAGTCTCCTCTGACCTCCAGGACTCTTCTAATCAATCTAACAGATATTAAAAATGCTGTGGTTTGTATAGTCTTGATACTTCCTCTGATTTCTAATTCTTCTCGTCTTTTTTCCCCTACACCTTTGAGAATTGTTCCTAGCGTGCCAACTCCAACTGGTAACTCCATCATCTTCATGTTCCACAGCTTTATCAGCTCTCTGGCAAGATCCAAGTATTTGTAAATCTTTTCACATTCTTTCATTTTTAGTTAATGATCCACTTGATCACATATTCTTTTTATTTTTTATTTTTTTTATTAATAAACACTTGGTCTGACCTTTTGGCTGGGATTCAATCATCCATTTGTATCTTAAAGTCCCAGCGAAATTCATGAGTCTAATTTTTGGGGACGGATTCTGGTTTGTGCATGTAACATTTGTTGGAATGGTCAAATTTTTATTTCTTGCTCAATTCCCTATGGATCACTCTTCCTATATCTATGTGAAATGCAATCAATCCTGGACGAGACTGATTGCATTTCACATAGCACTAATACCCTTGGGAAAGGTATGAATCCAATTATTCTCCTTCCAGCTATGGGTAAATAGTAGGACAGACTAGGTTCTTCAGCCATGGTTAGGCAACTAGTCTAGGAGAAGGAAAACTCTGAATTCAAACCTGTTAAACTCCGCTTAAAAATTGACCTTGTGTCATATCCTGCCCGAGCGGAGGGGTTGGTAAATAGTATCACTCTTCCTATCTCTGCATAACCTAAACTTGCTATTCTGTCGCTATTCTGTCGTATCAATTTTCGCCTTGGTGTAATTAGTACTAATAGCATCATTTATTATTATTATTATTATTATTATTAATATTATTATCTCAGAGTTTTTCACATCAGCGTTAGCCGATGGTTTTTCACTGGAGTTTGAGCGACAGCAAGTTTCCTCAAGTCTCCAGGACTCTTCTCAGTATTCTGGCCGTTCTCAATAATGCTGTCGTTTGGATGGTCTCCTCTCGTCCGCCAACTTCCAAGTCCTCTAGTCCCTTTAGTAATCCTTTAGTTACTGTTCCAAACGCACCAATTACAATTGGTATAATTGTCACCTGCATGTTCCACAGTTTTTTCAATTCCCTAGCAAGGTCGACGTACTTATCCCTTTTTTCATATTCTTCCAGTTTTATTCTGTGGTCAGCCGGGACAGCAAAGTCGACTATTTTGCAACTTTTCTTTTTTTTTTCTTGATTATATTAAATCTGGTCTTCAGGTCGGGATTAGGTGATCTGTTTGTATGTTAAAGTCCCATAGGAGTTTATGCGTGGCATTTTCTAGGACAGGTGCTGGGTTGTGCATATACCATTTGTTAGTATGGTCGAATTTAAGTTTCTTACACATTTCCCAGTGAATCACCTTGCCGACCCAGTCGTGTCTCGCCTTATACTCTCTCTATGCTAATTTGCTGCATTCGCTTATTATATGATTGATGGTTTCATCTCTGTCACCACATAGCCTGCATTTGCTATTTTGTTGAGTCTTATCTATTCTCGCTTTGATATGATTGGTTCTTATGGCGCTGTCTTGTGCTGCTATTAGGAGATATTCTGTTTCTCTCTTAAAGTTTCCTTTCATCATCATCATATCGTGCTGGCAGCACGGATATCCCTGACCCTCTCTCGCCACTCCTCCCTATCGTTCATCGCCCTAGGCAGGTCTTCAGGACAACAACCTGTATCCTCACATAGCTGCTGAATGTACGTTCGTGCTGGTCGTCCTGCTTTTGCGCGGCCGTGTGTGGGGATCCATAAGAGTACATCTCTTATGAGTTCATCTCTGCTTCTCCAGCAATGTCCTGCATGTCTGGTTCGCCTAACTTGAATGGTTTTCGTGATAGGGGGCAGGTGGCCGTACAGTTGGTGTCTTGTGGGGTGTTGCTGCCAGGACTTGTTCAGGATTGCACGCAGCATTCTTGTGTAATTGCCATCTAGTTTCTTCTCCAGCCGTTTTGTTAGCGTCCATGTAGTGCATCCATATAGCAGTATCGATGTGACCGCTGCCTGGAAGAAACTGCGTTTCATTTTATCGGTTAGGTCTGATTTCCATATAGCCGATAGCCTATTGATAGCTGTCCATGCTTTCGTTAACCTCGTTTCGATGTCCTTTTCGGTTGATTCGACGCTGCTTCCTAGGTACGTGAATTTGTCTACTAGTTTAAGAGGGGTTCCTTTTAGAGTGGAGATGTCCCCCGTTTGGTTATAGCACATATATTCCGTTTTGTGTGCATTAACATGGAGGCCTATGCTTGCTGCTGCTCGTTCCAAACTATGCAGAAGTGTTAGCCATATCCAAGTTTTGTCGTGTGAGATATTGTTTATTAGTCGTTTAAACCGCCCAGAGTTGTTTTCCTTCCCATTTTTGTTTATTATTATTATTATTATTATTATTATTATTATCGTTGTTATTATTATTATTACGTCTGGCGAGTTTTTCACACTAGAATTTACTGATGGTCTTTCACAGGAGACTGCAAGTCTTCTCAAGTTACTTGGACTCTTCACAATATTCTGTCCGATCTTATTATTATTATTTTTATTATTGCTTACTCCATTTCGAGTTTTTCACATCAGCGTTAGCCGATGGTTTCTTACTGGAGTTTAAGTGATGGCAAATTTCGTATAGTCTCCAGGACTCTTCTCAGTATTCTGGCCGATCTCAATAATGCTGTAGTTTGGATGGTCTCCACTTGTCCTCTTATTTCCAAGACCTCTAGTCCTAGTACCAATCGTTTGGTGACTGTACCAAGAGCGCCAATTACAATTGCTATAACCATCAATTTTATGTTCCACAGTTTTTTCAATTTCGTAGCAAGG
>CAUZXS010001633.1:75000-137500 GCA_963585895.1 Sepioteuthis lessoniana | reverse complement strand
GCCATAGAAGAAATAACTCTTTCTGGGTAATGCTTACAACTTTTTGAAGGAACCTCTGATATATATATACTTATATACGCTACTTATAAGAAGTATTTGATTAAACATACAGTTTAATTTTATAAGCCTAGTTTGAGACCTTTTGAAAAAGAATATTACGCAAGAAGAAATAACTTTTATTGCCTTGTTATCAACATAAGTTACGCATTAGAGATATTTTGCGATCTTGCATGCAAAATTTCGGGAAATGCATTCTTTTTTAATAAAACTTAATTACTAAAGGAAAACAAAACATCTCCAAATATCTTGTTCAGAATCGATCAGGAATATTGAAACGCCAAAGATTACGTTGTTATTTTGAAAAATCGTCAAACAAGTCAGTTAATTTGGATCATCTGTGCTTGAAATTCTTCAGAAAAAAAAAAAAAAAGAATATTTTGCTGTAGACTGAGTAAAGCTCAGTGAATATAAATAATGTCCTTGTTGATATTGGTTGTTTATTTACAAAATGAGATAATGCCACTTTTTATTTTGAAAATAATCACATTTTCATGTTTATGGTTTGAAACAAGCTGGAACGTTTACATTGAGTTGTTGATGTTATAGAGCTATACGTGAATATGTGAAAATATTTAATTGTGTGGAAATTATATATTATTAGAATAGAATTATTCGTGTTAGGAACTTGAAATCATTTAATTGTGTGCAAACAAATGCGCTCTGGCTTGTTCAGAAATTTTACCTACAAAATATTTGTTCACAAACTATATATATATATATATATATATATATATATTATATATATATATAAATATATATATATATATATATATATATATATTATCATTATATGATAGCTCTATCCTAGATATTGAGCACTCTCCATATTATATTGCACTTGGTTCCACGCAAATCCACATTGTGATTCAGTGACAACCAAAACTGTTATAATATATATATATATATATATGTGTGTGTGTGTGTGTGTGTGTGTGTGTGTGTGTGTGTGTGTGTGTGGTGTGTGTGTGTGTAAACATATTTTGACATTAAATAACTTAAAAGGTTTATATGCTACCAACCTCTTCAACCAACCAACCAACCAACCCACAGATTTGAAAAGCTCACTCTACTCTTGACACGAGCCGCCAATAAGAACTAGAAGAGGAACAGAAGAAATGACAGATGTTTATGCGCTTACCCTATGGCGGTATACATGGCGCCGCTGTGATAATTCTGGGAGTCGTGTAATACTGCTTCTTTTCATTCTTCAGGACATTGTGATCAATGCCACTGTCTACATCAAGTTGGTTGTCAAAGTTTTGATTGTCACAGTGGCCCTGGAGAGCTCGTACGTGTTCTAGCTGGACTCTCTTCCACATGATCTACGTAACCCAGGAGTGGCTGACCGAGAATTTCCAGGATCAAGTCACACCCAACAATGGCCTCCAATTACTCACAAATCACCTGGAACAACAAGTCTGCGGTGATCCTTCGATACCAAAAACTCATTGAAGGCCACCACTAGAGATGTGATGATCAAAATAAACGAAGATCACCTGATCCAGTTGCTTTTAAGGTTGGCTCAAGGCTATCCTTGGAATGGATGCAGTTTTATTGAAGAACATTTTGTTGTCTAACAAAGGGCAACATGTTTATAATTCTTTAAATAATACACGGATTTCCTTTTGAATAACTTAGATTTACTTTATGATATAATTTGCTCTTATTTACCTTGCTCACTATATATATATATATATATATATATATATATATATATATATATATATATATATATAATTACTTCCACTCCTTAGACATAAATACTGTATTCTATTTTTTCAATGATTTTTAAGATATCAGCGACTCTTTCATTTTATTGTCCATGTTATCTTTGGGCTCACATACACACACACACACACACACACTCTCTTTCTCTCTCTCTTTCTATCTCTCTCTCTCACATACACAAAATTGTATATATATATATATATATAAGCGGTGACTAGGTCATCAATGTTAGGCTCATATTTTTAACATAATCTACTGTATTTATAGATAAGATTATAAGAATAATTTTAGATTCCAACAATATTTTTCCTAAATACAATTCATCAAGTTTCTATGCCTGGGCAGAATTGCACAGTTGAAAGCTGATAACTGACTATTCTAAAAAAATCAAAACAATAATTTCACTTTATCCTTGGTATTCTTCAAATGAAGTGTTTTTGAACCAGGTTAAGCACCTGTCTCAGTCACAAATAGAGACTTTAATGTTAACTTCAATGTCTGTATCGACGAAACACATCACAGACCCCTTTTTTTTCCCTAGACAAGCACTGATAAACATGCATAGATCATTGATGGAGCCAAAACCTTTTGGGTTTGATATTTTATTAAATTTCTTTCATATAATAAGTAAAATTAAGTTAAGTTTTCAATAGCTACACCGAATTGTTGGGGAGGGCGCTACTCCATACCCTGGATTGCTCCACTTTACACTTGATCATTACCTTATAGTCCTGAGTGCTAAGCAAGGCTGCATGAAGTACCATTTTTGAGTCTTTGGTATGACTCGAACTGGGATTGAACCCTAGTTTCCCGGGCCATTGGAGAACAGTCTACTCATTAGGCCAATAATATAATAAACGGAAAATTTTGCTGTTTAAACATATTTTTGAAAATAGGAAGTTGAGAACATTTGCGATTTTTAAAGATTATTTTATCATTGTTTTATAATTTCTTTTATTTCTCCTTGAGAATATTTGCTTTTTGCTATTTCACATTTATCTTTAAAAAATCTTGCGTCTCAGAAAGATTTTACTTGTTTTTAAAGTTTGATTTTTATGGGCTTAGAATAACAAGCTCAGTCCTTTATTCCTTTCTCGTGTTATATCATTATGAACATTATCAGCAACAATGATCTAAATGAACAATTTAAGGCATTAAAATAAACCAAGCCATGAAAGTTAGTGAGATAAATAATTATTTATGAGGGTTCAAGTCAGGATAACAAAAATCAAGGACAAATTTGCTTTTTGAAAGAATTTTTATTGCTTCAAAATTGATTGACTTGAGAGGATAGCTCTTTGAGCTAAGTTTGAAACACCCTACTCCTGTGTCGCCACTGATTATATATATATATATATATATATATATATATATATATATATATATATATATATATATATATGTATGTGTGTGAGTGTGTGTGTGTGCTCTTACGAATAAAACTTTGCTTATGGGAAAAGACCACGAGCACTGTCTACTGGTGCTTTTCAAAGTTCATACTTGTATAGGTGTGTACAACACAACTACACAATGGGATACACTCAGAAACACACTCACACCTACAAAGATGTAACCTTGAAGTATGTGAAGGCATTGTTGCAGGGGTGGAATTATATATATATATATATATATATATATATATATATATATATATATATATATATATATATATATATATATATAGGAAAAGTGTGTAATGATGAAATAAAAGTTCCACAAATTTTATAGATTTTATTTCTTTAACTTTTCTGGTTTGGTTTGGTTTGGTTTGGTTTGTTGGGTTTTATGGCATATCAACCTTTGTAGGTTATTTATCGCCAACTCCATTTTTATGTAAATAATCTGTTCTATTTAAAACAATTCAATTTAGCATAAATACACAGTTTGTCAAAAACATTTCATTTTCAAACTATTCAAGCTGTTATATGTAACAATTCAGTTAAGTGTAAATACAGTTTTAATGTCGAAGTACGATTTGATTGTCAAAAACATTTCTATTTCAAGCTATTCAGTTTAATCAAACAATTCAGTTTAGCATAAGTATGCTGTTAGTTCTATTTAACCCATAGATTAGGCCCTATCAGGTGCTACCACTCCGGGCCAGAGTGGACCTGGGAGCGATAGTAATGAAGGGGTACTCTGCATTCCTAAAAGCTCCAGCACTACTGGAACCTCACCATCAGATTGTTTAGTGTCATATCCAAGACACTCGTTGGGTGGAGGTGCAGTCAGTGTATTCTACAGCCCCAGCCGACTGGGCAATTTAACTTTTCTGAAAAATTTGTTGAAAGAAACAATTGTTACAATCTCTTTTCTTGATAAGAAAACACGAGCGTTATTCTGGTATCAACTAGAAAATAGTAGCAGTTTACCTTGTTTTAAACTTGATAATATATTTTTAGTCTGTAAAAGGTCTTTGATCTGTATTTCACTATATCGAGAGAAAGAATATTCATAACGTTGATTTGTATATGAAATACTAGACAAAAATAATCGGCAGAAAAAAATGTTGTATTTGTACAAGCATTGATATGGTAAAATTAAACAAGTGAGATATAATATTTTGCTTGTAGAAATAGTCAAGTGATATTGAATCTAATTACAGTTTGAGGAATTAAATATTGTACAGTAACTGAAATTCACACAATAGAAATAAAAACGAAAGTGATGAACAATAAAGACTCTTTTTTTGAGTATTGAAAATTGTGTATTTTATCGCTTTACTCATAAGATTTAGATAGATTCCAAATTAGTTCAAAAGCAGATTGCTTTATTTATGATTTTAATTTGATAAACATGTATTTTTAATATTCTAGGAGGCAAAAAATACTCAAATTTTTAACGGCTTTGTCCGGCAAATTTAGCTAATTTAAATATTATCGACAACAACTTGAAAAAAGTTACCGTCCGCTATGAAATCGCTGATTGGTCAAAAAATGAAAAAATACTGCTTCAAATTTTTTAGGCTCTTTTTGGAGCCTCTTTTTTGCCCAAGAATTAACACTTTTGCTTAGAATAGGAATCAACTGATGTTATATATATATATATATATATATATCCGACCTCTCCGAGAGAGCAGGATGCAACTTAAGCTCAATTATTAGTTAATCTTTAACAGGTTTAAATCAGTTTTTCCTTTTCCTACACTAATTGCCATAACAGAGTTAAAGAACCCCGTCTGTCCCACTATTTATCAATACCTGGAGGGAAAAGATTGTTCGATTCATTCCTTTCTAAATGCAAGCAGCATCGTTCAGGAATTGAACTCAAGCCGTTGCATCCATTTACTATGACGGTAATCATTACACCACAAGTGTATATATATATATATATATATATATGAGGGTGAGTCAAAAAGTAATGCCTTTTTCTTTAATTTAGGAATAATTATTGACACTGGAATATGTATCATACATGAAAACGAAGCTAGTCCTCTGTGGATCACACCCCTACTTCTCTACAGAGTCACCGTTTCTCTCAAGACTAATGTTCCACCTTTGAATGAGACCATGTATTCCTGCCTCATAAAATTCTATTCACTGTTCTTTGAGCCACTTCATTACTGCAGTTTTAAGTTCCTCGTCATTGGCATAATGTTTGCCTCTTAGGCTTCTTTCATATGGCCAAAGAGATGATAGATTGAATGTGGTAAATCTTGCCAATCGATAATGTTCTCCTTCTGCATAACAATGCTCGACCATACACAAGCATCAGGACAACAGAGACAATTACCTCATTCTGGTTGACAACTCTACCGCATCGTCCATACTCTCTAGATTATTATACTCATCAAATAGGAATAATTGCCTGCAAAAAGACTGACATCGGCATGAGATAACCTGATGAGGATTAACATGCAAAAAATCCAAAAATATATCAACCGGTCTTTATAAGTACACATCAATACAAACATGCATACAACCTCATATATATATATATATATATATATATATATATACGCACACATACACACAGATTTGAAACGATTATACACACATTACACAGTGAAAGAGGAAATAACAGTGACGTTGCTTTATCTTGGGGCTTTAAAAATCCGATTTCAGCGCCAATATTTATTGTGACATATGTCTGGCTATTCTCTTTGTTACAAGAATTTAAATCTCGGACGAGGCTGTTTACATAGTTGGAGAATTCAGCTTCTGAATTCAGACCAGTTGTACTCCGCTTAAAAATTGACCATATCTAGCATCTTACTCACGGGGGAGAAGTTAGATAAACTCGCGCGTAAAGACACACACACACACACATACACACACACACACACATACATGCAAGATGCCGTAACTGAGTATGAAAGCTATTTAGAAATTGTCTGAAAATAAAATAAAAGTCTAATAAAAAAATCAATTTTAAATCCTTGTCTGTTAACTTTAATGAAATATACCAACAAGAAAATCAACTGCTTATATATATATATATATATGTGTGTGTGTGTGTGTGTGTACAATGTAAACATGCAAGTGGATTTTTGTTGTAAGTATAAATAAATGAGGCAGTGGTTGGCGTTAATCTATGGCATTGGTACTATTTACCCAACCACTCCGCTCGGGCAGGATAAGACACAAGGTCAATTTTTAAGCGGAGTTTAACAGGTTTGAATTCAGAGTTTTCCTTCTCCTAGACTAATTGCCTGATCAAGGCTGAAGAACCTAGTCTGTCCTACTATTTACCCATAGCTGGAGGGAGAATAATTGGATTCATACCTTTCCCGAGGGTATTAGTGCTATGTGAAATGCAATCAGTCTCGTCCAGGATTTGAACTCGAGTCGCCGTGTTCATTTCCCTACGACGATAACGACTACACCACGGGCACCTCCTCTATGGCATTGGTAACAGTGAGTAAGCGCAGATGTTTCGCATATGGGTGTTTTCAGTGGGCATATCTTTTTTTCTTTTTGCCACTGAATGGTTTTAAAAGAATTGAACACTCTTATCTCCTGAGCTGAATTTTGTCGGATATTTAAAAAATCCTATGGCGCTAATGGGGTAGTTAATTAAACGAGTCAATGCGTCACATGCTGGAATTAAAACTGAATGACATACGAAATTCTCAGACATAGTTTATTTGCATCGCTTTGTTTGTTGGAAAAACTGAGTAACACTCAATGACAATTACAGAGAAAATGACAAGAGAAATGTTTATAACCATATGGGATTGCTTCACTTTTTCTAGTACGAGTATCACAAAGTTAGAAAGAAAGTGAGAACATTAAAAAATATCCTTAAGATATGTTGGAAAATTATCGAGATTGAAGCTAACACCTTTTAGATGATTGAAAAGTTCTCTCTTTTTTTTTTATCAAATACAGCCTTTGAAATTCTACCAACTTATTTCCGCACGTTTTACACTGGTCAATTCACCTCTAAAACTTTTGATATGCTGTAACGATGAGCCATTGTATTCATTTTAATGTCTTGTACGCCTTGCCATTTTTCATTTGCAGTGGATTTTCTGTCCAGGAAACATGAAGCCGATTGTAGCAAGCTCTGTTGGGTACGGAAAATGCTGCACATTCAAAATACTGTGTTTTGTCAAATACTAATTTTCTTCCAAAAATTTCTTGAATAGAGACAACCTTATTCTATAAAATGTTCAGGTTTCCATATAATTTTATTAAAATTTTAAAATCTGAAACATTTAAAGCTTCAGCGTTAATACATTTTTTTTATCACATCTTCGATCTGTCTGTCTGATAAGGTTTACCAAATTTGCTACAAAGTCACAATTGGAGGAAAAAGTGATGAACTCGAAAAGCTGAGTGATTTTGATAGTCCACTGGATGTCTAATACGGTGGGCTAAATTTATCTCTCTATTAACCAACCCCCACCGCAAGGGAGCGATATAACTGAAGGTCAATTTTTAAGCGGAGTTTGACAAGTTTCAATTCAGAGTTTTGCTTCTCCTAGACTGGTTGCGACAGTAAGCCTGAAGAACCCAGTCTGCCTTTCTAGTTGCCCCTAGCTGGAAGGAGAATAAGTGGATTCATACCGTTCCCAAGGGTATCAGTGCTATGTGAAATGTAACCAGCCTCGTCCAGGATTTGAACTCGTGTCGCCGTGTCCATTTCCTACGACGATAGCAATAACACCACGGGCACCTCCAATCTATCAATCTGAATTTGTTCATATAAATCTATCTATCATTCTATCAATTCAAATTTATTCATATCTATCTATCTATCTATCTATCTATCTATCTATCTATCTATCTATCAAGATTGTACCTTGTTTAAGATAAAAGAAGAAATATTCCTGTTGTCAATCATTTCACAGAATTTCATTTGAAATTTTTGCTATATAATGTTTCATCGCTGTACTTAGTAATTGACTTTGAATCAAGAGCTTTGAAAATGAAATAGATGATGTAAAAATGTTTATAAAAAAATAAATACTTTTTTTATCAGGACGTTACGGACTTATTGATGCACGTATTAATAGAAAATATAATAATTTGGCAGAAATATTTTAGATGTTTGAAGATAAGAGATGAAGCCAGGCTAAAAGCAACCAACTTGTTATCTTCATTCGTTGTTACATATAATCGATTGTTGTATGGTTTCCGTTTAAAAAATTGTATTTTTACTAACATCTTATCCTAATTGACTTGACTAAATACATAGAAGAGTCTAACGCAAGCTTCTCGAGTTTCTGAGTGAGCCCATGCAAATATAAAAAGCAAACATCATGTTTTTAGCATAGGAACTTTCAAGGGAAAGTTTTTCTTTATAAATATTTGCTTCATGAGTATTAATACCTTAAATATATTTTTGTGTAGACACCGTGAATATAATGATTTGTCTTGAAAAGAAATTTTACGGTAGGCTAACTTAGATTTTAATCGAAATTTTTTCAAGAAACGTCATTGTATTATAATCGTTTTTAAACAGATTTCAAAAGAAAAAAAAATGGAATTAAGATTAAAATGATGTTCATTCTTCAGTGATCCAATTAATATTTGGAGTTCACATAATCTCAGAAAGAAAAAGTACTTTCCATGGGATTTTCCTGATATATTGCAATTTGTTAAGCCGATTCAGTGTTTTCGTTAAGATGTCAAAAAATGCCAATCAATGACCTTATAAAAGCAACTGTCGTTGACATGATCATTAACATAACTAAGAACCACCTATAAGATCATCAAAGTTAAGCAGCGGTGATTTGGTTCTTTTTACGATGGGTAACTACTTATGAACAGCAAATACTGTATTGCCCAGTCTGCTGGGGCTGTAGAATATACCGACTGCACATCTGCAGAGGGGTAAGACCCTTCCAACGAGTGTCCTGATAATGATATTAAACAATCTGTTGGTGAGGTTCCAGTGATGCTGGAGCTTTGGGAAATGCAGAGCACCTCTTCATTGCCATTGCTCCCAGGTTCACTCTGACCTGGAATGGTTGCACTTGATAGGGCCTTCTCTATGGGTCGATTAGAACTAAACTGCATACTTATGCTAAACTGAATTGTTTGAATTAGAACTGTTCGACTAAACTGAATAGCTTGAAATAGAATTGTTTTTCACAATTAAACTGTTTACTTACATTTAATCCGGGTACATATTCTAAACTGAATTGTTTGAAATAGAACTGTTTTTGACTTTGAAACTGTACTTACACTAAACTGAATTGTTATATATAGAACTGTTTTGACATTTAACAAAATCTATACGTATAATAAACTGAGCTGGTTGAATTAGAACTGTTTGACTAAACAGAATGGCTTGAAATGGAAATGTTTTTGACAATTAAACTGTGTACTCATGCTAAACTGAATTGTGTGCAATAGAACTGATTATTTTTATAAAAATGAATTTGGCATTAAATAACCAACAAAAGTTGATAATACCATGAATAAAAAAAACAACCATCAACCAACCAACCAACCAACCAACCAATAAATATTGTAAGCAATCTTAAGCTTGTGTATCCAATTAAACAAATCATTGTAAATAATAATCTTGCAACAATTTTGCTTAAATATCAGTCTATACATACTCAGAAATTTTGTGGAGGTGCCCGTGGTGTAATTGTTATCGTCGTAGGAAATGAACACGGTGACACGAGTTCAAATCCTGGACGAGACTGATTGCATTTCACATACCACTAATACCCTTGGGAAAGGTATAAATCCAATTATTCTCCCTCCAGCTATGGGTAAATAGTTGGACAGACTAGGTTCTTCAGCCTTGGTTAGGCAACTAGTCTAGGAGAAGGAAAACTCTGAATTCAAACCTGTTAAACTCCGCTTAAAAATTGACCTTGTGTCATATCCTGCCCGAGCGGAGGGGTTGGTAAATAGGATACATACTCAGAAATTCGATTACTGAAAACAATTATCGTAAACGATGAAACGTATTCAGGACGTGCCGAGAATTTGACAACGCACGTTTAGCATACCATACAGTCGAAGACAACCTGATGTAATGTTATTCGGCATTGCCCAAATTTTAACATTCTGCTTTAAGACTAATTTACGTATGTCATCAAGAAAATAAATTTGGCAATCTGAGAGAAGAGATAAAAAATGCATGCACCGTTCAAGACAATAAGCGCAAACCATTTCGATAAGATGCAGAAGAAGTGGAGGAGAAATAAGAAATGTTTACCTTTTGGAGGTATAAACGGTGTTTCACACCAGGGACACATCGTCTATGATGATTCGTTTCATTCTTCAGAACATCAGAGTCAGGTCTACAGCCTGTATTAAGTTGATGGTCAATGCTTTGAGTGAAGGGGTGACATTGGGGAGACTACACGTGTTTCTAGCAGGACTCTGCTCTCTCACTTGATCCACTTAATTCAGAAGTAGCATTTCGAGAACTTTCATGACCATGTCACGCCCATTATTTGGCCACTTAGCTCATTCGAATCGTTTGGGGTGACCCTATGATACCCAAAACCTTTTGAAGTCACTATTGATAATGTAATGGTCAGTATAAGCGAGATCATTGATTTCGACTACTGACGAGGCGGGTAATGAATTTTTTACATACGTATATATATATATATATATATATATCTACAGTCATCCACAGACAGATCTGTTTCGTTCTATCAGAACTCATCAGTGTGGTTAGACAGTATTTTCCCGTAGCTGGGATCGAAACCCGGTTGACTCAAACGCCAAACCAAAGCTTCTAACCATTTAGCTACGAGGAGATATTAGCTACGAAGTACATTTTAAACGGTTATGAATCACAATTACTATTGTTTACATACATCCGTTCAACGGCCGCTGAGATCTCAATTCAATTTATATAAATTTATATCAATTTAAATTTATATATATATATATATATATATATGAAAAATAACGGATTGCAAAAATCCGACAAAATGAAAAAAACAATATACGTGGAAAAGTGGATAAAACCGAACGCAGACAACGGATTCAATTGATATTTCTTTTTATTCAGCCAAATACTTCTTCAGAATGTTGGCGGTTACATAACGGTCGGCAAAAACGGGAATAGATAAAAAGAGAGATGGGTAGAAAGAGGAAAGACAGAAAGAGATAGTAAAAAGAAAAAAGAAAGATAGAAAGAATGATCTGTGTGTCAGAAGAATATATAAACCGGAGAGTAGCAACGATCGGAAACATTCGGCAATACATTGATACATCAGGACATCTAGGCAGGAGGTAAGCAAAAAAGAAAAAAAAAAAAAAACCGTAAAAATGACAAAAACATGCAATATTCATCAAAACATAAATATGAGAACAACGTATCTAAATGAAAAATAATTTCGAAGTGTAGAAGCAAGAATGAAAGGCTGGTATGAACTTGCCTTGGTCTTTGCAGAAATATGTACATATATACAGCTACAATAAAAGGTATGAATCCAATTATTCTCCCTCCAGCTATGGGTAAATAGTAGGGCAGACTAGGTTCTTCAGCCTTGGTGAGGCAACTAGTCTAGGAGAAGGAAAACTCTGAATTCAAACCTGTTAAACTCCGCTTAAAAATTGACCTTGTGTCATATCCTGTCCGAGCGGAGGGGCTGGGTAAATATGATAAAAGTAAAAATACTCAAAATTTGCCAGAAGCCGATATTTCTAGAATGAGAGTCGAGGTCTTTAGTCTCAAGAATTTGGCACATATAGCGTGAATGTTTTACTTCCGGCTTTTGATAAACTCTGATCATTTTAACTGGTAGAATTACACACATACACACACATACACGCATTATGTACATATACATTTCCTAAGCACGAGCCTGTCAATGTTTTAGCGTAATGTATCCGGTTTTAATGTATCTGAGTTTTCCTTTTGCCCAGTCAACTGAGGCTGTAGAATACACAGACTGCATCTCTGAAGAGGAATAATAGCCTTCCGACGAGTATCCTAGATATGATACTAAACAACCTGATGGTGAGATTCCAGTAATGCTGGAGCTTTGGGGAATGCGTGCCATCGCTCCCGGGTCCACTCTGGTCCAGAGTGGTAGCACCTGATATGTTCCTATCTATAGGTGAAGTAGATCTAAAATGTGAACTTTATGCTGAACTGAATTGCTTGTTTGGCATCTAACTAAACTCTTTGTAAACAAAAACTATTCTAATACTAAACTGAATTGTTTGAAATTTGATTCGGTGTTAAATGACCCGAAAAGGGTTGATACGCCGTAAAACAAAATGTAATCGCGTGACTGGAGTTTGAAGTAGGTTACTACGATATGAAAGCCTAGCACTTTTGTCACTACACCACAAGGAACCCCCATCTTTATAGGAAAACTTGATATTATTTAAGTTTGGGCAAAAAACTCTAAAGAAACTGTAAATGTAAACGTTTAATCTACGCGATCTCAAAACCTCCAAGCATAAAATAATCCCATGTCTGAAAAGGTTTCAAACTATACTCATAGATACGGCACATTTTTTGATGGGGTCTATCTTTCTCACTCGATGTATGACTCTTTCGCATTACTATAAAAGAGTACTCGTCTCACAGCACTTGCTCAGTCTCTTGATAATCATGACAAGAGGCTCCCTTCATTCCACTCCTTTCTCCCTATATGCAATCAGAGACTCGTTTTCACGTCCACATGTTATGCTAAGAAGGATTCTCAACGATCATCCAGCCTAAAAAAAATCTAAGCACTAATACTACAGCTTTAAGTCTGGAAAATTATAGAATTAAAACTTCTATTCGAAATATCTATTAAATTTTTCTGAGTATTTGATGGTATCTGAAATCTCTAAACGAACTCAAAACTGTCTTCCGTGCACCACAGTCGTTGTAGACAAAATAATAACATGTACTAAATAAACGATAAAAACAAATAAAGGATATTTTAGATACGAAAGGCGACTCAACGTTCTTTATCTTTAATAATGGCCATCTGACAACCCGCTTGTATTAAAGGTAAGTATTACGAATTTTTATACATCCGAATAATTAATTATCCCCTTCGGAGAGCATTGTTTTGGCACAAGGCCAAAAGTCTGGGGAACTCAGAGAAGATTGAACTCACTACTTAGAATAATGAGCAAGGAAACTAGCTTGCAAAACAGTGCTCTATGGCAAGCTCCCCATTCCAAGTGAGTCTATGTATTTGTAAGGAGATGTGTGTGTGTTTTTTTCAAAGAGCACGTGTATTCATGTGTTCGTACGGAGGGAAGACGGTTCTGGCGTACACCATTTCTTCCGAAAATCGATATTCCTATGACCGTGTAGGAAAATATAGGTTGCATATCTTAAGTGATTGACTGACGTAGTGTCGGCTGACTGGATATAGAAGCACGTCAAGAGTTTTTCAATGAAGTTCATGTTCAAACAATTGCAACACATAACGCTACTGCAGATAGCTTCAAATAAACATAAAATCACGGTCTCTTCATCTATCTATCTATCTATCTATCTATCTATCTATCTATCTATCTGTCAGGTTATCTTTCTATCTCCCTCTCTCTCTCTCTCTCTCTCTCTCTCTCTCTCTCTCTCTCTATCTCTCTTGATGTTTATATATATATATATATATAATATGTACATAAAAAGTCTGTGCATATCTAATTCTGCTTATATCTATCTTTCTATCAATGTCTCTCTCTCTTTCTCTCCCTCTCTCCACACACACACACACACACACACACACACACACACACACACATATATATATATATATATATATATATATATATATATATAAAGAGTGTGCATATCTGATATTGTGCATATCTATCAATCTATAACTGAGTCAGACTCTCTGTTTCTGTTTCTGTTTCTGTTTCTCTCTCTCTCTCAATGTTTATATATATATATGTAAACATTGAGAGAGAGAGACAGACAGAGACAGATAGAGAGAGAGAGAGAGAGAGAGAGAGAGAGGGGGAGAAGCTGATTGAATGATAGAGTGAGAGATATACACAATGTTAGATATGCTCACTCTTTATATATATATATATATATATATATATATATGTCTGTATATATATGATGAGAGATAGAGAGAGAAAGAGAAAGAGAGAAAGAGAGAGAGAGAGAGATCTACAGAGGGATAGATATACGCAGATATAGATAAATATATATATAAAGACTGTGCATATCTAACTTTGCGCATATCTATCTATCTATCTATCTAAAGTCGACACATTCCGAAGTCGGCTTATATCTCTCTTTCTCTTCCTCTCTCAATATATATATATATATATATATATATAAAGTCTGCACATAAATCCATCTGGACATATATATCTCTCAATTAATCAATCAATCAATCAATCAATTAATCAATCTCTCTCCCTCTCCCCCATCTATCTATCTATCTATCTATCAAAAGAGCGTGTATATCAAACCTAATCTATGCATATCTATCTATCTATTGATCTATCTATCTATCTAGTTCGGCCACATTGTGCCTATGTTCTTAAAGAAATTAGTTGCAGATATATTTCTCTTTTACAATATCAATTCTTCCCCAAGTCTTTCCTTTATCTCTCAATCTTAATTTCCTTGGATCTGTTTTCTTTTATCTACTCATTCGTGTCTGTTTCTGTAATTGGTTCATTCTTAATTTAATCATCTAATTTTAGGAACCATTCAATGAATTTACACAACTTTAAAACGAAAAAGTATTATAGAATTGACAAGAGAATTTTCTCTGTAGATGGATGACCCTGTTCGATGATTGTGCAACACAGGCTCAGGAAGTCTGTGCATTGTGATATCAATATAAGTAAAAGTAAATTGGTGAGCTTTATCGAGGGTGACCCGAAGACTCCCCTTTCAATTTCTACTATAACAAGGTGTAGAGGAGGGTGCAACTTATATCAATATAATATATCTATTATTACCTATAAATATCTATCTACTTTAGTAAAGTGAATAAAACGAATCTGGGAGAATAATTCTTTATGTCAAATCATGTGCCGAATGTTACGTAAAAGATTGGTGAGAAGTATTTTTGACAATTTGTGAAGAATTCGAATAACTGTTAAAAAGCAGGGAAAGACACCGTGAGATAACTGAGTGTAATTGACAGATACTGATCTTTAGGAGCAGTTGAAAGCTTAGCTGTCATTGGAGGATTGTAAATTTAGGTGACAAAAATCCTACAAGTTAGATTTTCACTTTAAATTAGCCGAGATCATTTGTGGTCTATATGATCCTGGTGCTTCTGATCTGTGTATAGGGTCGGTGATATATATGAAATGAAAAAAGTTATGGGAAAAGAAGACCTGTTTTTTAATCATCCAAGCGAAGAGAATATAGCAGCTAGAAGATGTAACAACGTTGGTGTCACAGGAACAATATGGTGGTAAGAAGCGATAAAAGGCCAAAGAACAAGAGTGCTATCCAACAAGAAACCTATATATATATATATATATATGGGTCTCTATATACATGGGACCTATGTGACTGCTAATAACTAATAATAATGTTGTGTCTTTTTTCTTTCAGATTTGAAAATAGTATACTATAACAACTATTAATCCTCGATCACAATGCCTTGGGCAAGATGGGAAAAATATTTTGCGTCCCTATTAATTTGGAGACACAATCATTTAAAGCTGTCTCAAAATAGATGCAACCCTATAATATGATAATGATTTATTACTGAGACAAGAAACTCCAAAAATAAAAAGGTTGCATATCCTGGAAGTTGATATAATCAAAATTTTAAAAAAAATTGATGTCTCTTGTTCAAAGGATACATCTTTTACTGGACGTGTTCCAAATGACCACCATTGCACTTGTCTCGGTAACAAATCCTTATCACATAAATAGGTTGCATCAATTTTGAGACACCATTTATATATATTACACCTATCACGAAAAGTGATGGTAATATAATTTTGAAAACTAAAGTAGCTTGTTCTCTATTCATTGATTAAGTTAAATTTAATCTTTTTGTGAAATGGCGAATCAAACTTTGTGAGTTATTTAATGCCAAAGCCATCCTTTTCGAAAAACAGCAGCGATACTATTTAACCCCTAGCTAAGTGGGTTAATATCTTTCCGTCAGGTAAAAGTGAACGTAATGGTACGACTGGAGTACGAACTCACTTACTTCGAGATTGCAGTCCATCTCTTTAGCCACTTCACTACGATGACTCTAAACTTATTGTGAGACAAAATTTAGTTTCTCACGCCACTGTGTGTGTGTTCACTCTAGCATATACTTCCTTCTTTAATGTAACCAGATGCCAAACCATGCCAACCATAGCAAGTATCTAAGTATGAAACGGTTAATTCACACCGACATACCCCCAAAGTTAAGCAATTTTCAGCCTGTACTGTAATTAGATGGGTGAAACTTAGAAACATTTGGCGCTGTAAACAAACTGAGGTCTGTATGATAAGGATTTCGCTCCTCATTAATTGTTCTTCTCATACCATTGGAAAAAGCGTAAACCATTTCATCCGCCCAGTTGTAGCTTAAATAGTATCACTTTTGTTCTTATACAAGGATGGCTATGGCCTTTAATAACCAATGAAGGTTCAAATGCCGTTCAACAAAGGAACCAAACTTACTTAATCTTTTTTTTCATAACTGAGGTCATTTTAGGGCTTTGTAGGTTGATTTTGTAAAAAGCATTGCTATATCTTTTTTTTCATATTAGGTCCTCAGGAAAGCCATGAAACCACTTTTCAACCGCAGTAAAGAACTAACAACAGAACGCTGTCACAAAACAATTTCGAGTATGTCAGTCTCTCAAGCCAGTGTTTGCGAGTTCGATCCTTAATCGACGCTCCTGAATTGTGGACATATGCCAGTCTAAACTAGATGGAGGATAATGCAAACGTATGGCAACGACGTTAATCCCTCAAGGCGCAAATAAGCCCCGTCGGCGAGTCTTAGATTACCCTAACAATATCCCTTGAAGATGGGTGATACCCGTGAAAAAATGGTGGGGTTCTGGGTATGAAACTAAACTGCGTCTGATAACGCGGTTGCAGTTATGGAGCTTTTGGTAGGGTGAAATACCCCTTCATGGCCATTAATCACCGATCCACACTGAACAGGGGTGGCACTACTTTTTGCTTCTCTAACGTACATCCAAACTGCATCGACCTTCTTGCGGATAAACAAGTGCAGCGTTCCGTTGAGGTTAGAGCTCAAGTCCCAGTTTTTCAAAAAAATTACCTTCAGAGCTCAAACCCAACCTACTTAGAAGCAAAGACATTGTTAACAGAGTGACACTTAACGTTTGGATTTTAAACACAATAAACCACCTACCCGAGCTTACTGCATTTGCAGCCTAACAAAGTCTGAACATTATATGCGTGCAAGAACATATATATTACCAATAATGAATTAGACTTAAAATAACATGATACGGTAATGGATGGATATTTGTCTCGTCATCTGCGAGTAAAAACTCCATCACTGCCATCATAGGATATGTAAGTATGCTTCTCAGCACTCGTACCTTAAAATCATTACATAGCATTGAGAAAACACAACCGAGATTTAGTTATACTACATTTAACGGCAACTCCAGCACAACAATCCTCTGTTTTTACTGCTAATGATCAAACGGATATCTTCACTTTCTAGAACGGGCTATGTTACTTTCCTCGCCTCGTTTCCAAACACAACATTTTAATCATTTTTGGAGACACAAATGATCAAATAGGCAAAGATGAAAATATAAATTTTGCTAACTCAACCTGCTAAATAAGAATGGCGAATAACTAACAGATTTTACACTTGAGAACAGTCTTTCATGCCTAAACACTAAATAAAAAGAGGGGTAAACTATGCATCAATACCTACCCGAACAACGCCAAAGCACAGCTATAATACTTACTCATAAATAAGAAGTGGATAGAGAAATTGCGTTCTAAACTGCTAAGACATACAACTTTTTTGAAGGAAAATTTTTCGATCACAGAATCGTCCAGGCAGAGAGACGCCTGAGTTTACGTAAGAAGCAAATAGTCAAAACCACAGTTGTCACTTACCAATTGAGATATTAGCAATAAATAAACGGTACATGAGAGAAACAATTTCGATACTCTTCAGGAGACATCTGAAAGACAGACTCCGAATTACAAATATGAAAATTTTCTCACTGACCAAATAGAAGCAGTTGCTGTGTGTATTCCAACTAAACCAAGAGCCAAGTGTAGAGTTCTTTGGGAGTCACAAGAAGTTAGGAAAAACGAAATAACTTTAAGAAACATGGTTACTCAATAAAAGAAACCCAACAAATGCCAACACACAGAAACTTAATAAAGCCCAGAAAGAACTAAAACATACCATTAAGACAAATTAGAATACATTCAAGGCCAAATCAATAAAATCAGAAATTTTGAAGAAGAAGGACAATCACGAATAGCATGACAGAGTAAATCAAGTGGAATGAAGGAAGAGCACTTCAAGATCAAAACTCAAAGCTGCCAACCAAGAACAAAGACTTCTGAAGTGAAACATTTCAAGAGTCTACCCGGAAAACCTTTTCAAAACACTGAAAGAAATATCCACAAATTATTAATGGTCTACTATACATGAATCAAGGATAGTTTACAAATGAATAACTTGACGCAGTATTGAAAAAAATAAAAACAGAAAAGCTGTCGGCTTCAAGGAAATACTCTTTAAAGTTTGGAAGATAAAATTTGACGACTCAGTCAATTATCAAAACACAAAAAAGAGGTGGGTAAAAGGTTGCATCTTTCCCCATTCCAAGGAAAGCGATCTCGGAATCATTAAGAACTACAAAGGTATACTCTTACTGCTAAAGTTGCTAAGGTTTATAATACCCTGCTTCTCAATCGTGTCCAGCCTAAAATCAAGAAAACTTTTGGGAAAAATCAGATTGACTTTTAAAGAAATCGCTCTACACCCTTTCAGATTCTGACAATCCGATCAATCATCAAAGGAGTACGGGTAAAGAATCTTGAGGCAACACTACTGTAGATTCCTCCAGGGCATTCGATTCAAAGACTTGCATACGTGGTGTAATGGTTAAAGCAATGGACTGCTGAATCGTAGTAAGTGAGTTCGAACTCCAGTCGTACTATTACGTTTACTTTCGGGCAAATACCTTTAGGAAAGGTATGAAGCCCCTTATCCCCCCAGCTATGGGTTAAATAGTACCACTACTGTTCTTCTTGAAGGATGGGTTAGGCATTAAATTACCCAAGAGGGTTGATATGCCATTAAACCAAAGAAACCAAACCAAAGCACTTGCATATGGTCTTCCAAAAGAAACTGTTATCACTATAATGATGCTCCACAGAAGCCCAAAAGGAATGGTCGGCTCACCTGATGGAGACACTGGATTCTTCGACACAGAGTCGTTAGAGTCTTGTTTGAAGATTCATTAGCAGCATATTTATTTATTCTCTGCCTAGTCTATACTTTTTCCAATGACACCAGATCTAACACAAAATTGTTTCACATAAGAAAAATACTCGAAGCTGACATACCCTGTGTAAACTATGTCAGACAGTCTATGCAGATGACCTAGCACTTCTCGCAATTACACCAGCTCGAGCAGAATCTCTACCGCATAGCATAGAGAAATCAGCGAGAGACATTATCCTCGATATAAACGCAAATAAAACAAAGTAAGTGTGTTTTACATAAAAAGGAGCAATCTCCTCTCACAGTGGAACGTCCCTAGAATTGGCAGCAATATCATATCAGTTGAAAATGATATCAACATATACCTTGTAATAACGATGAATGCTTTTGAGAATTTATTGATCATATGGAAATCTTATTTATCCGAGGAAAATAAAACGGGATTCCTTCCAAGCAGTTGCTGTGTGCATACTACTACATGGATGCACCACATAGACGCTAACAAAATGCATTGAGAAAAAAGCAAGATGGGAATTATACTAGAATACCGAGTGCTGTCTAAATAAATCCTGCAAGCAGCACTCTGCAAAACAGCAGCGGTGCGACTGCACACCTCCTATCTCACGTAAGACGAACAAGATTGACAAACTTCAGTTTCTTGTTTTGACAGAATTTATGCTGCTGGAATTTAAAAAAACAGATTTAGGCTGTCATTCATCAAGCTTAGAATAGTTTGATACAAAACCGTAACTCTGGATTACTCAGTGAGAACCAAATTCACTAACAATGATATATGAGTATAAATCATAAAACTAAGCATTGGTTAAATTTGATAAAAGTTCCCAAGAATTGGACACATAGTAGGGATAGTTCTATGACCGTACGCAAAAACCTTGCGAAACTACTTAAAACAATGTAAATATAAACGTACGATGTACGCGGTTGCCTAACCTATTGGCATCAAATAACTCCTGACGGGTTGAAATGTAATAAAATCAATCAGTCAATCCACTTACAGTGATTTCGATCCTTTGTGGGTATTTCATACCTTTGGCCTTTGACCAGACTAGTCTGTAACTAGTTTTTATTGAAAAAAGTGAAGAGCAAATTTGCCACATGTTGAATATCTACCAGTGCAAATAGTGTCCAGTTCTAACATAGTCACACAAACTGTCACAATTCAGTGAACGTGACCAAAACGTCGACACCTACACTTACCATTATATAGTCGATGAGAAGACATACACGGAAAACAGATAACATCTCGTGATGAAGTCAGAAATTAGAACCTTGGTTAATATTAATTACACGGCCGACCAAGCTCGCCAGTGTCGTGTCCACTGGCCCGACTAATTGGGATCTCCTAAATTTAGCGGCAAACAAGGCGGTACTAATTTGAGTCGGTAAAAGCCTTCCGAGGCGAAGAACAGTTGCAGAATCTCACACATGGAGTTCTATGAGTTCATGGCCACTGGGGGGAGGTGAAGACTTAATCATGTGTGAGCGAGGGTCGCGTTTGGTTTAGATGTTGACGTAGAGTTGGAAATGAAATAGTGCAAATAATTTTGAATGATATACCGTAGTGTTGTCTGATGCCATCCACTGTCCACGGTGCCTGTTGTATATGGCCTTCAGCCAAGGTGACGGTGCTGTAGAGTGTTATCGGCATCCAGGTTTACCAAATCAAGGAAGAGAGAAAAAAAGGAAAGAATGTTAGCCAGTCATCCATCTAGATTACTCGCGCATGGCTACATAATCAATTACCAGAGAACCTTCAGAAGATGATGATATTTCAGAATTTAATATTTTATGACAGCCACTTCTGGTTTTAGATTACTCAGCTTGGCGTAAATAAAATCATGTAAGAATGTGTAGCCCCAATGCTGGCAGCTAGAGAATGGACAGATTGAACTGACTTAAAATATTGTATACATTTATCCTACACATCAGCCGCGAGCAAAAAGCGACATAAAGTGAATTTCTAAGCGGAGTACTGTTGGATTGAATTCAGAGTTTTCCCTCTCGTAGATAGGTTGCCTTATCAACGCTCAAAAGTCAGTGTTCTCTACTATTTGCCAGTTCCTGGCAGTGGAACGATGAAATCGATTAGTGTCGTCCCTTGGGGATTAGAGAGAAAGCAAACGTAAATAGGTATATCCAGGATTTGGAAAATTGTCATTAATAATCTTAAAAAGAAATCTACCTATCTATCTATCTATCTATCTTAGCCTGCTCATATCAATCTATCCGTAAGTTTGCTTAACTATTAACTAATCTATCTATCTATGTATGTACTGATCTAGCATTTTGCAAGTATGATAAATATAAAATTACCGTATTAATCTAAGTTGAAGTCGTAGATTAGTATACATTAATTTTATCTGTATAGGCAGAGTTTGAAACGTTATATATATATATATATATATACCAAACCCCTCGCTCAAGGACCGAATATGACACAAAGTCAGTTCTAAAGTAGATCGCGACTGATTTGAATTCAAACATTTTTCATCCTTTCGACTGATTGCTTAACAAGGATTAAAAACTCCAGTCTGCTCTATTTATCCATAGCTGATGAGAGGACCAAAGGATCCATATCTTTACCAAGGAAATCAGCAAAGAATGTAAGGCAAGCTGTTTCGTGTAGGATTTGAACTCGGGTCACTGATTCCATTTCCTCCGATGATAACAATTACATTAAGCGCGCCTCTTTTATTTTGTATACTGACTTATTATTTACATTTGTTTTACTATCTCGAAAAATATTGTTGATGAGAGATTATTGCTCTTGGCAGAGGGAATAGATTTATAATGTACCTTTCTTAAAACCAAATAGCCATTTTGAACTGAGATAACTACCCTTAAAAAAACTGCTTTGTTCAGGGAAGCGTTGAGAAAAAACGTAGATTTTGCAAGAACAAAGACAATGGAGGGACACGTGACTAAAAAAAATTGCTATTGAGATCTAATTTTTAAATCCCTCTCCTCCTCTGTGATTTGTGTTTTCATAGTATTTCCAAAATAGAGTGTCGATTGTTCGAAGATTTTTAAGGATATCTAATATATATAACCCTTATTTTATTCTCAGTGGATTTCATAACCTTCTTAAATGTACAACAACGTATAAGCTTTCTATCTTAATAATGAGGAATGAGGAGATATTTTAACGTGGTCCAAAAAACATGACCACAATTTTGTGGTTCGACATGGCTCATACCTGATATGTTCTCTATGGTCCATGCCGTATAGAAAAGAGAACTGCTATTATATCGTCTGTCTCTTGTGCTGTTGCTACCTCAGTTTTTATAGGATTAAAACTAGTTTGTACCTCGTATCAAATTTCTTGCTAAGTGCAGGTAATCAGATATTTTGCTTTTAACACGATAATAATATCATTTTATTTTAAGTACCAAGATTTTATCAAGCATCCTAGATAAAATCTAAGCATTACTTTTCCTTTCGTTTTCTTATTAATACTTATTTGGTTTTATACACATATTATCTGATTGCCGCCGTTTTCAAAGTTTTCGAATATTTTCTTTTCCTCAACTGGTTATCTTGTAAAGACTATAAAACCCAGTTGCCCCACTATTTACCCATATTTTTGTGGCAGGAGACGAGAGATGGATTTATGTTATCCCTTAGGGTATTAATACTAAGTGAAACTCAAACCCAGGGATTTAAAATCGAGACACCGATCCCATTTTCTATAGCGATAACCGTAACGCTGAGAACACCTCCAAAATATTTTGTCTTGAAGTCTGAGCTAAACTTTCTCTGGCGTTTTATTATTTGTACTTGTTTGGTAGTATAAAAGTGTTGTCTAATTACCGTTGTTGGAGATCGAGTTATACCAAGCCCCTTCCATATTTCAGGACACTTCCTAGTATTCTAATTGATTTTTGTAATGCTGTCGTCTGAATGACCAGCTCCCTTCGGATACCCAATTATTCGAATGTTTTTGTAAGTGTTTTGTAAGTACACCGAGAATCATGGGGACTACTGCTACCTTTATATTCTATAATTATTCCAATTCTCTATATTTTTGATTTTACTCAGTAGTCACGTAGAACAACTATAAGAGTTTACGAAGTGATAGTTCGTGAATAAAACCTCGTTTCTCATAACTCATTCCATTGTCCCAAAGAGAATAACCTAAAATAGTTGATAGGAAACTGAACAAATTAATTAATACAAGAGGATATTTAATTGTACACAATACGAGTAGGGAACTCAGTTCCCTCCCTAGGCTATACAAGAGTTACAAGCGTTTAAGAAACAAACAGAAAAGTCCATTTAGCAAAAAGGTAGAAAACACTTACTCTTCTCAGGTCTGGAATCTAAGGTTGAAAGACCCCCATGTGTTCGATGCTGAGGAGGAAAACACCATGTCTGCTCAACTTAAAATCCTGTTCGTGAAAGAGGCGGATTCCCCGGTTCACCCAAAAAATGACTCGTGACATGAAAGAGTTCATCAAACACTGTAGCAAGGAAGACTACTCTGTTTAGTCTCCTAACACAACTATTAATTTTTACCTTTTATTTTAGTTCATATGATTTTACTCATTCTAAACACTAATGAGAAATCTACTCTGAAAATTGATTGGAGGTGCTCGTGGTGTAATGGTTATCGTCGTAGGAAATGGACAGGGTGACACGAGTTCTAATCTTGGATGAAGCTGATTGCCTTTCACATATCATTTGGGAAAAAAATGGCCAGGCAACTGATTTTGGGGTAATCCTCGTGACCTAATGGCTCACCTGTTGGACTGCGATACCTCAAAAAGCGTGTTCAAAATCAAGTCGCTGTAACATGTTCACTTTCAAACTAATACCCTTGGAAAAGGTATGAATCCCCTTATTCCCCTAACTATGGGTTAAATAGAAACGATCCTTTCCTTTTCTTCTAGAAAGATGACATTAGCATAAAGTAACCCATGAACGTTGATGTGTCATTAAAACGAAGAAACAACCAGCCAACCTTTCCGGCTTGAGACATATAGATATGAATAAACACCAAGCATTGAAAATTTAGAAACATTTGAAGGTAGAATAAAAGGTCTATAATGATTCGGTTTGGCTTTATGGCATATCAACCATTGTTGGTTATTCAATGCAAAATCCATTTTTATAGATATAAACAGTTCTATTTCAAACAATTCAGCTCAACATAAATACACTGTTTAGTTCTATTTGACCCATAAATAGGACCTTGTCAGGTGCTACTACTCCGAGCCTGAGTAGACCTGGAAACGATGGCAATAAAGAGGTACTCTGCATTCCTCAAAGCTCCACCATTACTGAAACCTCACCATCAGATTGTTTATTGTCATATCCGGGACGCTAGTTGGGGGTGTCTTACCCTCCTGCAGAGATGCAGTGGGTGTATTCTACAGCCCCAGCCGAGCGAACCAGGGTATAATTTTGTTCTTAAAAGAAGTACATCTAAATTTACATGAAGAATGTCTATTAAACCTCTTAAAGCTAAGAATAGATATGAGTGTAGAAACTGGTTTGAAATTTAAAAAAAAATCTCTCACTTGTGAGCAATCGGTTTGAACCTCTATTGACAAAAACGTGAGAGAAATCTTTCAAAACATTTTAGCCATAAACGTGAGCGGAATCATACAAATTTTTACATACGAAAACGTGAAGGGAATCTTTTAAACCTCAGTAGACACAAACGTGCGAAAATCTTTTAAACCTCTGTAGACACAAACGTGACAGGAATCTTTCGAAACTTCATTACAAACATGAGAGAAATCTGTGTACATTCATAGTTGAAAAATACATTTTTTAAAATGAGTAAACAAGTTATATATATATATATATCCTTTTACCTCAGATTTCTTTTTGGATTAATGTTTCTTTCATTATTTAATTCCTTTTCTCCTTTTGGCTCTTTGTTTCTATAATCTCATATTATTTCAAACGTCTTTTCTTCTTGTTTCACCAGCATATCTTTATGTATTTTTTTCATTATCGTTCACAATTCTCTGGTCATGGTTTCTTACTCTGTTTTTTAATACTCCTTTTTCTTTTTTTCTCTTTCTTTTTTACTTTATTTTGATTCTCTTGAGATGTGACAGATTTTCAAAATAAAACAACCGCTAGGAGGCAATGAGAAAAACATCTATAGAAAAACAGAGACAATAATAAAACCCTCTCTCTCTCTCTCTATATATATATATATATATATATGTATATATATGTATATATAGGGTTTTATTATTGTCCACACACACACACACACTCATACACAAACACACACACACACACACACACATATATATATATGTATATATTATTTCAGTTCACGTGACAAATAAGTTAGAGCCGAAAGGAAAGGAAATTAGACACTGGCACTTGGCGTAAATTCCTCCTTCTGTTCCGTTAGAAAAACACACGTGAGTAACTTCGCAACAAATTCAACCAGCTTTGCTTGGGATGAAAATTCAATAGCGAGAGTATTGGACTGATATAATCGAGGTCATCGGAGCAATATATTATTGTTACACATATCTGTCAGCGGTAAAAGATTTTTTAAAAATCTGAAAGTATATAAGAAATAGGTTCTCTTAAATAAACCGAATCAATGATTATAAGCTTGAAAATGTTTCATATAGGTAATGCGTATAAGTGTTCATATCAGTTCTCACACACACACACACACACACACACACACACACACACACACACACACACACACACACACACACACACACATAAATATGAATAAAATTATCTTCCCTTATATATATATATACATATATATATATATATATATATATATAGGGTGTGTTTCAGAGCACACTGGACAGTTTACACATCTCCTAAAATCTCTACCTGAAATAGATCAAAGAGCCTGATTTTTTATGAATATTTTCCTTTTTTTAATAATAGATTTTAAATTCTTCAAATGTAAAGAAAGATATACATACACATACATGCAAAGAATTTTTCTTGATATAATTGGCAAGGAACATCTTATTGAATTTTATCTAACTCCTTGTTTACATAAACATAAGTAGATTATATATATATATATATATATAAGTTTGGATAGATAGACTCTAAGGCAACGACGTTTGGTGGCTGTGTCTCACCTCTGTGATCGTTAGACCAATTCTATCTTTACTTCGATATGTACGCTCTATCACTAATATTAAGCTCACTGCATATAAATATAATAAGCTAAATTACTATGTGCATGTGCAATTATTTGCGTAGGGATATAATTACCAAACTCCTCCACACAAGCAGGAAGTGACACAAGATCATTTTTTAAGCAGTGTCCAACAGGTTTTCCCTCGCCCAGACTGGTTGCCTAACGAAAGCTAAATAACCCAGTCTGCTCAACAATTTACCTATAGCTGGAGGGAGAATAATTGGATTCATAGCTTTCCCAAGCACTAATTACTATGTGAAATGCAATCAGCCTCGTCCAGGTTTGGGGGGTGTCCTCGTGGTGTAATGGTTAAATCGATGGACTGCGGAATCGTAGTTGGCGAGTTCGTACTCCAGTTGCGTTATTACGTTCACTTTCGGGCAAATACCCTTGGGAAAGGTATGAACCCCCTTATCCTCCCAGCTATAGGTTAAATAGTACCACTACTGTTCTTCTTGGAGAATGGCTTTGGTATTAAATAACCTACAAAGGTTGATATGCCATTAAACAAAAGAAACAAACCAACCATCGTCCAGGTTTTGAACTCATGTCACCGTGACCATTTCCTACGACGATAACCATTACACTACGGGCATATCATTTGCCTATGTATGTATTTTTTCTTCATCATGAGCTGAATGTAACACTCTATTTTCCAAGCCTTTAGGAATAGTTCCAAATACTCCAACTACAATCAGTATCACGATAACCTTCATATTCCGCGGCTTCTTTTTCAAATCCCTTTTTTTTTTTTGGTTTTTAAATTTTTTTACTTTGTTGTCTCTTGCAACGGCAGAATCAGTTAGATAATAGTGTTACATATTAACCTTTGACTGCATGTTAGCTGTGGATTTCTAAACAAGATATGCACATGTGTTGACAAGTTTCAGCGGAAATAAGTCACGTGAATCGAGTACCAGAAGGAAAATGTGTGGGCATTGAAAATATTATATAATGGCAAGAGATTCGCACTCAGGAGGTAGATTCAGGCAGATATTCGGTCAAATTCGGAGAGCAGCCACTTGGTGCCCAGAGGTGGGGACCTGCCCCCAACTATGGCAGAGAACCTGTTCCAGTCAAAGAAGAAGTAAGGCGCCAAATATGTGTCTCCTATAATTTCAATTGTACAAGTGCCAGTCCTCTGAATTTCTGTCTCTGTATCACTTGCAGCGATTTTCACCCTTTCATGGCAATAAAGAGGAGAGTTGTATACTTTACAAACAAAAGCTTTATGGTCCTTTATTGGTTTTCAACAATAGGCAGTTTCTTTTTGTTAATCAATATACGGTCTGTTTTGTTTTTAACTGGATTTGATGATCCCTTTGTATTTCAAAGTTTCACTGAATATCCCGTGAATCCTCATTCCGACTTAGTCATGCGTACAGACCATTGGCTAGGAAGGAATTGCATCAGAAACCCAAAAGTGAGGCTGCCTTGGTATTTTCTTGTAGCACAGCGTCATGTGATACCAAAAGTAAAATTTTACACGAAGTAAATTCGTTCCCACTAAACTAGACACTGCTCCATTAAACAAAAAAAAAAAGGGGGAAAAAAAAGAAATCTGGATTTGGGGGAAGGGAAAACTTAAAACCAAGTCTTTTTTCAGTAAACTAAGTGTTGTTTTTTTTAGTGGGTGTTTATAATCATTTTAACTCATTACAATTTTTAAAAAGTCATGTAAATAATGACTTCCGTGAAGGAGTAACAATCAAATCAATGCGAAAATATCTTAGTTTCAAGTGTGACAATCCTATACAAAATTATTAACTCCCCAAACTAAACTTTATAGATATTTTCTTTTAGGCTTGGGTCATGTTAAACAATATTTTTATTTTCACGTCACTGGAATGCATCAATCTTAAAATCCTCATCCCGCTAAAAATATTTTTTGACACATGAAATAATCTCAGAACAATAACTTCTCTTTGTATTGACCAATTTCAATAAACTTGGTATCATTTTGTTGTGATGCTGGCAAAAGAAAGACACGGGGAACACAAGAAAAGTTAATAGAAAAACATATATATTCAAGTAACTGAAACCAGATACATGAGAACCTGGTTAAACAGTAGTTATTTAGTAGGAAGCTGAGAGTCCAGAGGGGTAGCGACTGTCCGTCCTCTACGCAAGAGGTACCACTCGTGGCTGTGTCACGTGGGTTTGGTCAACTCCTCTGACGCTCTGTTGATGTATATTTATGGAGGAGGGTGAGTCTATTATGTAAGGAGTACAAGAATTTTGTTGGAGGATAATAGCTGTATTAGAAATTTTTATCAACGGTAATAAATTAGATATGTGATGACGTGTTCATCTCTATCACCACATAATTAATTCTTATGGAATCATTTTGCATTTCAGTAAAGAGATCAGTTTTTCTATTCAGATTCCCCTTTTCTAGCCATGTGTTGATCAATATATTTTGGTTATTGCTTGAACTATACATGTAGTTGTTTTTCTTCTGAATTTGATTACTTTTTTACTCGCAATGAGTTTTTCAATCCAGCTTTAGCTGGTCGTCTTTCACTAGAGTCTGGGTGATGGTAAGTCTCCTCAGATCTCCATGATTCTTCAGTGTATTCTAGTCAATTTCAACAATGACGTGGTCTGAATGCTCTTGATTCTCTCTCTCATTTCCAATCCCTGTAGCCGTTTCAAGCGCACCAACAACAGTTTGTATTACCGTCACCCTCATGTTCCACATGTTTTTTTTAGTTCTCTGGTAAGGTCCAAGTCTTTGTTTATCTTTTCGCTTTCTTTTATTTTCACTCCACTGAAATAACAAAATTCCACAAGATTTCATGTTCTTTTTTTCTTGTTAATTAATACTGGTCTTCTAGCCGGGATTAGGTGATCCATTTGTATCTCAAAATCCAAGGGAGTTTTATACGTCTCATTCTCTATGACGGATTCTGCTTAATGCGTCTACTATTTGCTAGTATGGTAAAATTTTAATCTCTTGCGCAATTCTTTTTGAGTCACCTTTCCCACCCAGTCGTGCGTGGTATTGTTTTCTTTTTGCGCAACTTTACTGCATTAAGAGTTTCGCTTCTTTCCTCGCATTGTGTTCACTTCTTATTCTGTTACAATTTACCAATTACAGCTTTAATAAAATTGTGCTGCATTATTATTTTTGTACGGGAATCATTCAATGAAAGTGAATTTTACTTAAGCAATCGGGAACAGGAAGCACTCTTTATTTGTCACATATATATATATATATATATATATATGTGTGTGTGTGTGTGTGTGTGTGTGTGTGTCTTTATATATGTGTGTGCGTGTGTGAGTAGACGATGGTCATTCAGTATATAAGGTGAAATTTACCAAAAGTGTTAGAGCAGAAATCAATAGTGATCGGTCCTTTCATGTCGCAGAAGACTGGCAGCGTGACCTTCTTTGCTAACTATTGCGCCCAAACCTTTTCTTTTTGTCGGAGATTCAGTGTGTTACTCTCCATAGATTGTCCCTGTGACCCAATTCATGCTTACTTCATATGTAAATTTTTTAACTAAGACACGCTTCTACGTACACATCACACATTCTTCTGTAAATTTCACATGGTTTGCACTTCTCAGCCAGCAAAATTGTGATGACAGACCTCTGTTCAAGCCTAGAAGATTCTGTTTGATTTGCCACCATTTTGAATAGTTTCAAAACAAATATTTTTGTAAGATTGAAAAATTCCTTTCTAAAAACCAATTCAAAGACAACGCAGAATTTACATTGATGGAATAAAATTCTGAAACTAAAAACATTTTGCCTTTTTTTTTTTTTTTTTTTTAAATAAGTTCTGTTATTTATTGAATGAGCCTCCTATTTCTACGCGGAATTTTCACTTGAAAGCAAAAAGTTATTACACATTAATGATTTGGAGAAGTGTGTATGCATTTCGAGGGCACTGTGTATACACGTAAACAGTAAAGAACAAGTCGGCATTCTTCGTTGTCCGAGCAGAAACACGCACTTGCTTACAATAGGAAATTCGCTGAACATGCTCACATATATCTCTCTAAATACTTGTATCTTGGCACACAAACCTCGTGATGTTCTCTCCTTTTTATCTTCGCACGTTGTAAAACTTTGATCGAATAGAATATGGGCAAAAAAAAAAAAAAAATACAAAGAACATTAAAAAAAACCGAAAAAGTATTCTGCGTCTCTCGGCCGCCGAACCATCAAAACAACATGGCCGCAGCTGTTTTGTTGGCAGCTGCCAGTGAAGAAACCTTTGAACAAGATCAAACCATTTAAGAGATTGGATTTAGTTTACTCTTTATAGTTTTTAACATCATCATCATCATCATCATCATCATCAGCAGCAGCAGTAGCAGCAGCAACAGCAGCAGTAACAGCAGTCCTATCGGTATCGTCTCCAACAATCTCGATGCTATCTCGATGTAGTCGGCTACGACCTTGCTGCTTCGTCGGTAGGGGTTTGAAATACGCCGACTGCACCAGTTGCAAAGATATGAGACCCCCCCACCCAGAAAAGGGTGTACAGTATACGACACTATTACTTGAAGTAGGAAGTGACTATAGTCTGGTTAAAAAAATAAACAAAGAAACAAACAAAACCCGAATATTTTTATTCTCCCATACTTCTTATGACTTTTTCTTGTTATTCAAAATCAAAACTCAGCTTCGTGGTCACCTTTTAGGAACTGTTAAGACTGTCCAGCAGGTGGAGACAGAGTATCTAAATACAGTGTCAGTTGAAGACTTCCAGTACTGTTTAAAAGAGGGAAAGCAGGTTTGAAATTAAGATAGAAATAATCATGCTCATTATTTAATGGGGTCCCCTTTGTACCATGGCTCACGTGCTGGCCTGTGGTCTCGAAATATGCGAGTTCGATCTCCCGTCGTGTTATTACCTTTACTTTCGGACTAATACTCTTGGGAAAGGTATAAACCCTCAAGCTTGTGATTTAAATAGGGCCTCAAGTGTTCTTCTATAGGGTTGGTTTTGGCATTAAGTACCCCTGGAGGTCGGTATGTCATTAAACAAAGAAACCAAACTGAACCATTGATTAATGGACATTCGACCTTGTACACCGGAACGTGGCAGATTTTATTAAATAATTGAGCCAATTCTTTGCATATCTAAAGAAACTGTTAATTTTGGCGGCAGAGAAAAATGAAAGAATAATGACTTCTGTATTTTAGAAGCAGTTACATTAGTACCCAGTACACAAATATTTCAATCTTTATCTCTACTCACAGCTGTTATCACTACTTCAATGCTCACATCTTTAGCTTTTTTTCCTTTTATATATTTCCATTAAAATATAACAAAATTCTGGTATTTGTGGTTTAAAAGAAAATAAACTTTTATTGTTTAGGATGTATTTATTTTGATCGATGCTCTAATCGTCGTATCTAAATTTTATTTTTGCAATCATAACAAAAAATCTAAAAATATACTTGCACGATTTAGGCAACGAAATTTTCCGACTGATAGTCACGAGAATTCAAATGGGAATGAACATTACCTAAGCTGATAAATTATCCTTTGTAAATTCTTTTTTAAAATTTTTTATTATCTTTCTTTTATTAAAAAAAACATTTGAATCGTTTTACTTCCGCGTTTTCTATGAAATTTCGCTTAAAATCTTGAGTATGCTTTATTCAACGAGGCGCATTATATTACACCTCTGCGAAATTATGGATTTACGACATTTACAAAATATTCACTAAGGTGTTTTTATTTAGCAGAAAATAAACTAATAACAGATAAGACACAAAACATCATTATTCTAATAGATGAACATTCTGGCTGCATAGAATATTCCTTATAAAAACGAGATTGAATTATTTCAATTAATGGTATTATTCTTTTTCTAGTTATTCAGAGGAAAGTAAGATTGAATAACCCAAAGTTGAGAAAATTAGGGAATAATCTAGTAACTTGTTTTGCTTTGGTTTGGTTTTATGGCATATAAACTTTTGTAGGTTATCTAATGCCAAATCTATCTTTATAGATATAAACATTTCTATTTCAAGCACCTCAGTTTAGCATAAGTACACAGTTTAGTTCTATTTCAATCATAGATAGGATCCTTTCAGGTGCTATCACTCCGAGCCAGAGTGGACCTGGGAGCGATAGCAATAAAGGGGTTGTTCGTATTCCACAAAGCTCCAGCATTACTGGAGCCTCACTATCAGATTGTTTTGTGTCGTAATAGGGACTCTCGTTGGGCGAGTCTTACCCCTCTGCAGATATGCAGTCGGTGTATTCTACAGCTCCATCTCACTGGGCCATTGGTAATTTGTGTTCTTAAAACAAATACCAGTTGAAGCAAATGGGTCTTCAGTTAAAAGCTAGTTCTTGCTGATCTTAAAAAGGGGTAGGGAATACCTAAGAGAAAGGAAACATGGCTCCAACGACATAACTCTCAGTTGAAACAATGGAAAGGATCGTAAAACTCATTCAAGAAAGAAATACACAGTGAAGTGTGGCGAAAACGTTGGTTGTTCCCGCTTAGTTGTTATTATCCCCGTCCTTTTTACATCTAGCATATGAAATATGGTTTGATTTCGTTGTTTAATGGCATATCAACCTTCGGAGGTCATTTAATTCCAAAACATTCGTGGTAAAAGAACTGACGTGATATTTTTTAAATCTATAACTGAAAGAGATACGTAAGTTCATAACTTTCCCAAGGGTATTAGACCGAAAGTGAACGTATTATCGCAACTGATGTTTGAACTCGTTTATTGACATGTCACAGTAGTGAACGTTAGCCACAACACCACGGGAACTTCCCCAAGAAGAAATGTCACGGAAAATGTACTAATGAGACAGATACAACATCTTCGTATATTGAGACACAGTTGAAGGTTTCTGTATTCGTGGGCATATAAGACGTACATTTGTTTTATTAGAAATATCTTTTAAAATTCCCTGCGTAGGTTTAAAATTCGCGATATTCAACTGAAATTAGCTACCTGGCAACACCTATCACCTTAGACTTTAGAGTAATTTTCATATACCTATTGTCATTATTTAAAAGGCTATTTTGCAGATTAAAAGTGTGATCATTGATAATATTCATTATATTAATTTCATCACGTTTAATATTAGTACTTTGTTTTTTTTTCTTGATTTGCTCTACAAAAATTGGGAGGCGTCTTATACACCCATGCGTCTTATATGCCGTCAAATACTGTAAGTCACTCTGAAAGCACCGGTTGGGTGAGAATTTAGTTACAAGCTGTGTACCAGTCGAATCAAAGTCATTAACAAGTATCACTGTCCACCATTCCGTGTAACTTTTGAACCTTTTATATTTCTCACAATTTTCTGTGTAAATTTTGGAAACCTTTTAAACTCTTTTAAAAACGATAGATAACCAACTCAACCCTAGAAGTATTGAAAAAATGAAGCGATTAGAAGTCAATAATATGGTATAATTTCCGGTTATGTGAATGCAAAATAGCAAAGTTTTGTAAGGATAATTTTTTTTAATAATTTAAGTGAATTACTCTTAAGTAATTTACCGTTTAATTTTATTTTTTGTCAGAGTAGTAAATAAATAAATAAAAGCATGTAATTATTTCAAATTTTCATCTTGAAGATTTATCTTTAAGCTTATTCAGTTATGTTTGATTCAATGGAAATAATTATTTTTGCATGAAAAGTAATCCGTTAACTAATGACCATTGAAATGAGAGAGAGAGAGAGAGAGAGAGAGAGAGAGAGAGAGAGAGAGAGAGGGAGAGATTTCTTTGCTATTAATGAACTTTTTAGAGACCCCATAGTCAAGAATATTTAACCGTAATTTGCCAATTGTCCATCTGAGCATCGGGAAAAAATAATAAATCATCAACATGATCACTCGTGTTACTTCTTTATTGTGTATATGTAAAATCTTCTTCTTTTTCTTGTTCTTTTTCTTTCATTCCAATTATTTTTCGAAGTCTTCTTATTTTTGACACTCTTTCTTCATTCTTTTCTTTTACATTATACGCCTATTATTTCCGCTTTCTTTTTCCCTCACAATGTTTATCCTGTCATTCTTGAAATTGATTTTTTCCCTTATGCTTATCTTACGCTTCTTCAATGCCTCTTATTCCATTTGCCTCTTTTTCTCGTTTTCACTCTTTTTCACCGACTTTTTTCTTTTCCTCTCATTCCACACACCACTCACTCTCTTATTCTTCTCACTCTTCCACCGTCTCTTGTTTGGTTTTCTATTCTTCCTCTCACACTTATCTCTTCTTTTGTCTCTATCTTTCACTCTTCTTCATCACCTTTTTTTCCGTTTCTTCGGCGATTTCTTCGGACTATACAGACCAAAAAAGGCCATCGATTTTTTTGGCAGACTTGTTTACCGCATGGCGAGAATTCTTTAAACAAATGAACAAAACAATCCGAACAAAATTTTAATAACACGAAAATGGAATACAATTTTAATTAACGACTCAAAGGTCAAAAGCTCACTATAAAAAATTGCTTCATAAGCAGGATATTAATCTAGTTTCCGTTATGAACATTCAACATAAGATTATAATGCAACTTGCCAAAAATATGCATTCTTTTATAACTACCGTGCTAGGAAAACATTTTACAATGTGGGATTGGTAAATTCCTGCTTATATCATCATGGCTTTCACGGATTTCTAAATCCATTTTGAGGGGGGAAAATGGAGGACTTAGCAGTTAATTTCCATCTGAAGCCCCTTGAAGATTAGGAACTGGTTTGCTGCACTGGGATTGGTCAGAATTTGTCCAATCGACGAATGATACAGTGAAATCATCACCTAGATTCCTGTTTCGAGTAAAATACAGTTAGGAGTCAAGCTAGTAGTAGTTTGAGTAAAAAGAAAGAAGAAATGATCAATATTTTTTCTATTATATTTCTTTGCAAATAGACACTGAATATATCTTCTCGTTTCCACGTTTTCCTTTTTTTTTTGCATATAACTGTACCTAACATTTTTCTCATGAAATTCTGCGTTGCGTCCTATATTTGAGTATTCCTATTTTCTGCTGGTTTGAATTCAGTCTTCCTTCTAGACGGGTTGTCATACCACAGTTAAAGTTCATAGTCTGCCCTACTATTTACCCATAACTGTTGGGATAATAGTTGAATTTATACCTTTTCTAGGGAGATCAGCGTCATGTGAAATGCAAAGGGCTTCGTCCAGGACTTGAACTCGGTTCACCACGCCCATTTCCTTCAACGGTAACTATTACACGACGAATGCCTTATATATATATATATATATATATATATATATATATGTATATTTATATATAAGGTTTTATGCCGTCTTATAAACGACAATCAATCAGGCAGAGAAAGAAAGATATTGGAGAAATGGAAAAAGTCGAAAAACTGTTAAAAGAACGTTAGGATTATGTATAACTCTTTATATGTGTGTGATTATGTGGATCATATTTGTGTACTATTGCGTGTGATCATATAACTGACATTTTTTTATGTGTGTGTATGAAAATACATAAACCGCGCGGCTAATTTGAAGTTGTCTCTTGGATATATGAGGCGCGATGTGTAGCCAAAGTCGCGACAGTTTATCCGAGTAAAAAAATGTATTCGTGTGTATGTGTGTGTATGTGGTAATGATTTCAAGTCAGGAACAAAATATCATCATCATTGCATTACAAAGAAATCTTTGATTTGTAAGCATAAAAGACAAAGGAGTGTGGTGGATCAGAACACAATAAATATCAAGGTGATGAGACATGTAATACTGTAATATACTTTGGAGTATTACGCAATGTTATTATATAATGCTCGAATACGTTTTGTTTTAGTTTGAAATAATAATTTGTATAGGTTATGATGTATTAATGATATATTCCGGATACATCAGAGTAATCTATGATTGTATGTACGTAAGGAATATAGTGAATATATTGTGTTAAGACGTTGAAATAATTGTTTGTATTAACTATATCCTTTGCTTGTTTTTTATGTGTGTGACTGCGATTGGTGATGATTTTAGCTAATGAGTAAATTATCATCATTGTATAATTAAGAAAATGAATTTATGATTTGACGTGTAAACATGATAGCTTAGGAACGTTAAGATTATAGGTGGGTAGTTTTATTTGATTACAGTAATTTCTATTTGCTATCTATGTTGTGTTAATGTTATATTACGTATACGTTATTGTAAAAAGGATGGTGAGTGCGCTAGGTTAAATATACTGTGCGGAGACGTATTTCTAACAATCATGAAAACATAGCTTTCATTATGTCGACAGGTTGTGGGGGTTCATGGAGATGGATATAAAGATTTCAAGGAGGAAGATCGTACTTACGTTTAATGGAAGTAATTCGTACTTACGGTGCGTCGAATATGTTGTCGGGTTATTTGTGTGCGGGGATTTTTAGTAGTTGTGATAGAATAGGTAATATGGAGGGGTTATGTATGTGGGTTTAAATGTGAGAGTAGATATCTGTTTTCGTGTTTGCATTTGGGTAGAATTTCTGATTTTTTGTTTAGCAGGGTGTTTTGAGATGAGAGAGTGACAATTGCTAGTTTCTCGTGCAGGCAAAGAAGGCATTTTTATGTCTTTCTGGAGGTGGGTGCTAGTTTTAGTATTTCCCATGTGATGGTGGATTTTATGTGCCAGATGTGTGTGAATAAAGAAGTATTAATTGCGTAATTTTTATTGGTAAAAGAAAGTTTGTAGCTATGTATTCTTTGTTTGATAGTATCCTCCGTTACACCTATATACTGCTAGACTGAATTGTTGGTTTTTACAGTGGCTCTGTACCCTACATTTTTCTGTCGGCAGTTTCCTAGTAGAGGCATTTTTCTTTATCCTCACAGTAGCATTGTTTGTTGGGATGTGTGTTGCTATCGATGGTTTCAACATTTTTGTTGTGGCCTTTTATGATTTAAGATATGTTACTTTTACAACTGAAGCTGACCTTTATAGTGTTGTTGTGGAAAATCTTTGCTAGCTTATTAGATTTAGGAAATCCCAACCGATGTTTGATGTTACGCATTGTCGTGAGGCGGGTTGAACCAAGTTATATTTCTATTTCTGTGTTTTGGTTTGCTTTTTGGTTTTCTAGTGTTTCTTTATAACCGCTGTTTTTAGTGCGTTGTCGTATATGTGTTCGTTTTTGTTGAAAATGTTGATGTTAGAAGAATTATCGGATAGTCTGCGGTAAATCGATTTCGGTATTTGTTTGATGATTGAGGGTAGGTGGTTTGAAGAAGTGTGTATGCTGATGGGTATGTCGTTCTCTTTTTTATAAGGTTCGAATGTGCCTTTCTTTAAGGTTAGTGTTACATCTAAAAAAAATTCTAATTTTAAATCCCAGCAGTTTTAGTGCGTCGGATATCTTTTTCGTTTTGCTATCTAGTTTTGGTTCAAAACTCTCCAAATTATGCCGGATTTGCTCTACCACAAACCCAGTGTATATATGTAAACAAAGGAAAAGTGATACATATACGTTAAAATCCCTTCTCTGACACCGAATTTTCTGGCGGCCATGCAGTAGAATATCCGGCAGGCGTAAAGTCAGCCAGGTTTCGATCTCAGCATTAGATGACTATATATATATATATATATATATAGGGAGAGTGAGAGAAAATAAAGTTTTCAAAACCTGACTTTCCTACTATTCATTCATCTATAGACTAGAAGAGTCAGCCATTAAATGAAACTCTTTTTTCAGTCACCATCATTGGGTTTTCCATTCCATCTATTCGTTTATGCACACGCACTCACACATATATGATTATATATACATATATTCAAACATGTTTAATTAAGCAAAACGGAATTATTATTTTCAATTAAAAAAAATTCATTTCAAGCGTCCTAATAATTTTTTCGATCATATATACATACATACACACACACACACACACACACACACACACACACACACATATATATATATATATATATATATATATATATATATATATATATAACAGAAAAACTCAACAACGATAATTTGGTTATTAATAAATTTATTTCAGGTGGCCACTCTAAATGAGAAACCAGCCTCTTCATATAGCCATTAGACAATGGGGAGAAAAAAATATCAAATAATTGTGATCATACAGTAGCGTCCAAAACTAAGGGACAAAATTTTAAAACCTAATATTTGTTAGAAACCTAAGGGACAAAATTTTAAAACCTAATAATTGTTTTTTTGTGAAAATTTTAAAACCTAATATTTGTTTTTTTGTGAAACCTAAGGGACAAAATTTTAAAACCTAATATTTGTTTTTTTGTGAAAATTTTAAAACCTAATATTTGTTTTTTTGTGAAAAGCTGAAATTTTAATAACTGGTAGTCGTTATCATCCATAATAACATACTAAAATTTGAATCATTTGCAAAGGATAGAAAAAGAATTATAACAATTATTTATTCATTTTCAAAATAGAATCATCAAAAAGTAAGGGACAAAATTAAGAAAAACAATGTAAACAGTATGCTATATTCAAATTTTTTTTATTTCCTCTAAAGAATAAGTCTTACTTAGTCATTTGTAAACGTTGCATCAGCCGGTACCATGGCGAAACACCAAAAACTTGATTACTCTGTGAGACAAGCTATTGTGAAGCTACACAAGGAAAAGCACACCATTAGAGAGATTTCAGAGAAAGTGAAACGTTCCAAGAGTGTTGTAGGCAGGGTTGTTAAATCCTACAATGATACTGGCAAAATAGTTAGTGCTTTTAAAACCGGCAGACCCCGCAAAACTTCGGCAAGAGAAGATCGAATAATGCACCGTATGTCATTAAAGGACCGTTTCTTGTCTTGTACAGAAATTAAAAGGGTTATGAATAGTACCTCATGTGTTAATGTGTCAAGACAGACTGTTTCTAGTCGACTGCAAGAAATAGGGCTGTTTAATCAAACCCCAAGGAAGAAACCACTTGTTAGTTCGAAGAATAAGAAGAAGAGATTAGAGTTTGCAAACAGGTATGTAATTTGGACATATGAAAATTAGGCAAAAGTATTTTTCAGTGATGAAAATAAGTTTAATTTATTTGGAAATGATAGAAAAAAAAACAATGTAAAGAGACGTATCGGTGAAAGATTAAGTGCAAAGTTTACTAAGAAAACTGTCAAGTTTGGGGTCAGCAGTCATGATATTTGGAATGTTTTCTAGCCAAGGTACAACGCCTCTTGTCCGGTTACAAACTCGTGTAAACGCGCAGATCTATAAAAACATCATTCAAGATCATGTTGTGCCAATCATACAGAATTCAGGTTTCGATAGGGCTACCTTTATGCAAGATAATGCCCCATGTCACAAGGCAAAAGTGGTAATGAGTTACCTTAGCTAGCAAGATTTCGAAATTATGGATTGGCCACCGCAAAGTCCTGACTTAAATCCAATAGAAAAAATTTGGAAGACCTTAGGAGTGAAATTTATGGAAAGAAATCCCACGAACACGGAGGATTTGCAGGTGAAGCTTCAAGAAGAATGGTCTAAAATTAGTATCGAGAATTGTCAAGAACTGATTCGTTTTTGTAGTCGAAGATGTGCAACTGTTATTGAGAGCCAGGGCTCATTTAGTAAATATTGATTGTACATGTTTTTTATTGTTTTTCTCAATTTTGTCCCTTACTTTGGGACGTTCCAAATTTGAAAATAAATAGATAATTGTTAAAATTCTTTTTCTATACTTTGCAAATGATTCAAATTTTAGTACGTTATTATGGATGATAACGACTACAAGTTGTCGAAATTTCAGCTTTTCACAGTTGTTATTTCTAACAAATATTAGGTTTTAAAATTTTGTCCCTTAGTTTTGGACGCTACTGTATTTTTCAATGGATTCTTACTTGTTTGAAACAATGGGGGACAAAAAGATATGGGCTTAAAGTTACCGTCAAAACAGCATATAATATCATCGACTGGTGTCATGCATCCTTATGTATCATTTAACACAACTCGCAAGACCATCAACAGCTAAAATGTTGTCAATACATTAACCCATTTTATTTAAAAAAAAGACTATTTATTCATTTATTTATTTGTTTATTCATTAAGGAAAACATGTCAATAAACACTATTACTAATATCAAACTTATCTTGTTTAGCTAAATTTGTTCATAGGTTTTGATTGATTTCCATTTGGGATTAAAATTCAGTCTTTATTTAATTCATTCATATTTTTATGTATTTTTCATTCTGAATACTACCATTATTACTATTAAAATCATTTATATCATTATCATCATCCTCATCATGTCGTGCCGCTAGCACGGATATCCCTGACCCTCTCTCGCCACTTCTGCCTATCATTCATCGCTTTTGGCAGGTCTTCAGGGCCACATCCCGAATCCTCAAATAGCTACTGTAGGTATGTTCAAGCTGGTCATCTTGCTTTTACTTGGCCATATGCAGGAGTCCATAGGAGTACATCACTGATGAGGTCATCCGTGCTTCTCCAGCAGTATCCTGCGTGTCTGGTTCGTCTAACTTGTATAGTTTTCGTGACGGGAGGCAGATGGCCGTATAGTTGGTACCATTTGGGATGTTGCCGCCAGGACTTGTTCAATATTGCACGCAACATTCTTGTGTAATTGCCATCTAGCTCCTTCTTCAGCCGTTTAGTTAGCGTCCAAGTAGTGCATCCACATAGCAGTATCGATACGACCGCTGCCTGGAAGAAACTGCGTTTCATGGCTTCCAAAGAAATAGATCCACAACTTCACAAATATTGACCATCCGTAGAATCCTTGAAATCGTACGGGCAAAAAACCTACAGGCGACATTACTATTTGTCGACTTTACCAAGGCCTTCGATTACATACACAGAGGGAAGATGGAACAAATCCTACTAGCATACGGCTTACCAAAAGAAACCGTTGCAGCAATAACAATTCTCTACAGAAACATCAAAGTGAAAGTACGTTCACCGGATGGAGACACAGAATACTTCGACATTGTAACAGGAGTACTACAAGGGGACACGCTAGCCCCATACCTCTTTATCATCTGTCTAGACTACGTGCTTAGAACTTCGATCGACAAAATCAGAGAAAAGGGCTTCAAGCTGACAAAGAAAAGAAGCAAAAGGTACCCCGCAAAAACAATTACCCATGCCGACGACATAGCGATACTGGCGAATACACCCAACCAAGCTGAAACACTACTGCATAGTTTGGAACGAGCTGTCGCAGGCATTGGCCTCCATGTCAATGCACACAGAACGGAATAGATGTGTTATAACCTAACAGGCGACATTTCCACACTAGAGGGAACCTCTCTGAAACTAGTAGACAAATTCACCTCCCAAGGAAGCAGTGTCTCATCAACCGAAAAAGACGTCGACACACAGCTAACGAAAGCATGGACAGCAATCGATAGGCTCTCGATCATTTGGAAATTATACCTGACCGATATATCATGATAATAACTATTAATTATTGATAATTATATTACTTGTGGTAATAGAATATCCCATACACACTCTCAGTCATGTAGAGTGGCTATATATATATATATATAGTAAGCATGGTAATATACCGGCCTGCGCCCCGGGCGTCGAGGCCGACGGCATTAATTTGCTGTTGGCTTTAACGCTAGCGAGCGCTGTCCAACAAAGGCAGACTTGGGCCGAAAGGCCCCCGGTTTCGGCTTGACCACCTTTGTGTGGGCGAGCTGCAACATTGACACCTTTGTCCTCCTTGTATAGCACTGGACCTTGCTGTCCAGTTTAAGCTATAATCAGGTATACGTAACTGGACCCAGATTTCGGTCCAAGTCCAGCTAGGCCCACATTGCAATAAGTAGGCCGATGACCAGCATAGTCAAGCTGGAGAGAACCTCGGCTCGTGCCCGATCTTTCCCTCCCCTAATCCCCACTATAAGCGACCTTCGGGGCATTTGACATTGTGTCAAGTCCTGTCTGGTGGGAGGCAGAGACAAATAACTGTTCGCACACCAGTGACAAGGCCGATGGCATTAATTTGTTGTTGGCTTTAACCCCAGCCGGTATTGTCTAGCAAACGCAGACTTGGGACCGAAAGGCCCACGGCTTCGGCTAGGCCACTTTTGTGTGGGCGAGCTGCATCAGTGAAACCTTTGTCAACTTTGCATAGCACTGGACCTTGCTGTCCAGTTTAATCTATTTTCAGGCATCTGTGCCTGGACCCAGATTTGTGTCCATGTTCAGCTAAGCTCATCAGACCCACATTGTCTAAGTAGGCCGATAACCAGCAGAGACCAGCAGGGCTCAAGCCTCTCTCAGGTAAGACCTTCCTCTAACTTTAAATAGTCTTTCTTTGGAAGACTTGAGGCCGAAAGGCTCCGGGTTCGGCTGGGCCACCATCGGGTGGGTGAGCCGCAACATTAACAAGCGGTCCATGCCCGGCAGACTTGAAGCCGAAATGCCGTCGGCTTCGGCAAGGCCACTTTCTAGAACTTTTCTAGAACCGATCCTGGATTATGCATATACCATTTGATCGTTTGGTCAAATTTAAGCTTGCACAATTCCCAGGATATCACCTTGCCACCCGGTTGTATCTAATCTTATAGTCTCTCTTTGCGCAAGCTTACTGCATTCGCTTATTACTTGATTGGCTTTAATCAGTCTTCCTCCGCGTTTTTTATGTAATCTTCGAGTCATTGTATCGATGTACCGACGTTATCTTGAAAGCTGGCGAGTCTTTTCTCTCCTTTCCTTGACATATACAGTTTGTCTACGTCATCTCTGGGATGTAAGGCCTTATGAATTGTCATAAGTTTACTTGTTCTCTGGTCCATTTGTTGAAGTTCTTCTGTCGACCACTTTAAGAATAGCCCAAAGTATATTACGTGGGGACAGCCCATGTATTTATCCCTTTGATAAGATTTCTGTTACGTAGTTTTTATTTTCGATTAGTTTTCTCATTCTCTTGAAGTATTCTTTTTAATTTTTTCTTTTATCTTCGCTTGTTTGATGATGTCTGCTTCCAGACTTTCCTAAGTATTTTTAAGTTTCCTCTTCTCCGAATGTTCATTTTTTATTTGGTAGTTCTCTTCCTTTCGCCATTTGTCGTTTTCTACTTTTTATTATTAGCATGAGACACATTTCTATGCCAAATTTCATCCCTCACTTTTCACTGTTTATCCTCAATGCCGGTATTAGGTTTCCAGTTCTTTTTCATTTTTGGCAAATTGTTTAATATCGTCCATGTACATTAATGGGTTGATATTTTCTTGCGATTTAGAAAGTTTGTATCTGCTTGTGCATTTCCTAGTTATCTAGCTGAGTGGCATCAACGCTATGACAAATAGTAACAGTAATAGTGCATCTCCCAGGAAAATATCTCTTTTCACCTCAGTTAAGCTATTTTCCTTCAGTTGCCAGTTCGATCCTGCAGTTTTTCATGGTATTTTCGATAAACTTCATGACTTTGCCTAATATCTTGTACATTTTGAGACAGTCAATAATCTATTATTTATTATTATCATTATTGTTATTATGAGATTACCAATAATATCAATTGTAATACTGCTATCATTTTATCCTACTATTGTTTTAACTATCAATTTTTCTGTTATTAACCTTTTTCACTTGATTTTAAATCTACTTTTAAGGTGGCATTTAAATATTAGTTCATTTCGTTTATTTAATAGTTGGCAAGAATATTTATATCTGATGTTGCTTTTTTCCCTCCTGGAAAAAGTTACATCTACAGCTGAAACTTTTAGGAATTGAAGATTTTTAAAATAAATCTCCACTTAATTTGTGAAGTTCGTTCCCGATTGCTCAAACTCCAAAACCATCTCGATAGGGCTATTTGGTTTCTGAGCAAAGGGTTGAAAAAAGAGTATCTATGATTGTTGACCTCTGTCTCCAATTTCCGACTGAGATTCCAAAATAAATCCTCACCTCCTTACTATTTTCATGGGAAAAATAATTGCTTGGTACACCACTTTCTCGGAATTACACAATCAACCCATTGGACTCAATCTTTATTTCTAAAATTACAATGTAATTTATCTAATCGCTGATTATCCGTTAGTGATTTGTCTATTAAATTCTTGCTATGCTTATAAATTATTTTAGATATATTATTCGTGCAAGTATAACTAATTTGTAATGTCTTCCTATTAAAAATATTATTCAATGGGTTGTCCTTTGTGAAATGTCTATCTATTGAAGTACTTTCCAATATTAATATTAGATTAGCGGGATTAAATCAGATTACTCTTATTTTCCTATGCTCAGTTTTTTTTTTATTACGATTACTATTATTCTCACTATATTCAAGTCTAGAATTTCAACTATAATTACTACTATTGACGTTGGTGGTGGTGATGCTATTATTTATGATGCAGTGTTCAGTAACTTTATTGTTTATAATGTGTTATTGGTATCCTAGCCTCTGTTGAAATTCACTTGTTTCTCGGACCTCATTAGATATTCTATTACTTTCATCGAAATCTTTTTGTTAGAAGATAATCTTTTAAATCCTTATGCTAAGCCCACTCGGTATATGTTTTATTATTGATCTGAATTAGTTGGAGTTGACATTAAAGTAGATGTTTGGTTATCTTTGCTGAATGGTTTTAAAGTTTTGTTAGTTAAATTAAATTTAATGTCAAGGAAATTGACTATTTAAAAGTTAGATAATATTTCGATTATAATCCTAGTAACTGTAAGGCTCTAATATTTTCTCATGTATTTTAAAAGTTTATATATATATATGAAGTGGATACGATAAGTTTCCAGACTTTTTTCGTATGGGCATTTAAAATTGTTGTAGACTCTTGACAATTCAATATGTTATTGCTATACATTTCATGAGATGACTGGCCAATTTTTATGATTTCAGGTTCAAAGGAACAGCTACAGCAGTAATTAGAATACACCCTACTAAAGCCTTATTATCATTGCTGGTCAATTTCCAAAATGCAATCTGACACTTTAGAAGAACGATATGCAATACAATTCTGTTTTAAACTTGGAAAAATTGCCACAGAAACGTATGGAATGCTTCAGACTGTCTTTGGATCATCTTGCATGAATCGAGCATCGGTTTTTGAGTGGTATAAGAGATTCAAGGAAGGCAGGGAGTCTGTGAGGGATGATGAGAGGTGTGTGAGGAGTAAGGGAGTCAATAGACCAGAGTTGATTGGCCAAAGGGTTAGGATTAGGGTTATTATGTTGTGATTTTATGGGAGTTCAGGAAGAGATTCCATCGAAAGACGCCAGCCCTCTCCAAATCGAGTCAGTGGCATTTCAAGCTGGAAAATACAGCAGTCCACAACTCCATCCTTGTCACAGACTATTTGAGCAAGATGGGCATCAAGACAGTTCCTCACCGTCCCTATAGTCCAGACCTTGCTCCCTGTGACTTTTGGTTATTCCCTAAGTTCAGAGGCTGTCGTTATGAGACAATTGAGGAGATGAAAGAGGCTGTGACGAAGGTGATTGACACGCTCACACAAGAGGACTTCTATGGGCATTCCAGAAGTTGTTGGAACGGTACAAGGGCATTGCAGCCGGAGGAGATTACTTCAAAGGAGACTAGATTTTCATGTGTGTACTATCAATAAAAGTGCCCATAGGAAAAAAGTCTGGAAACTTATCGTATGCACCTCATACATATATATATATATATATATATATATATATATATATATAGATAAAATATACTTAATAATTTCTTGGAAACAGCAGGTTTTGATGGTATGTGTACCAATCTAAGGAAAGCTTAGTAGGTTCTACAAACAAATATAATAAAATAAATACAGTAACGAGCAAAGAGTGAAATGTTGAATATCAGAAAGAGTATAATTCGTGATAGGTTATCAAATATATGATGGTGAATGGCTTGATAATCTGATCATTTAGTCAATCATTATACATATTCTAGAATGTATGAATACATGTACATTGGCCGTGTCTCATTTTCACCATCTCATGCATACACACACACACACACACACACACACACACACACACACACACACACACACACACACACGCTCACACACACGCACACTCAAACACAGATGCACACACAAACACCGATATATACATAGAAATACGTAGACACATATATACACACACAGATACATTTACACACACACACACACACATATATATATATATATATATATGGGGGGTTGTAGTAATGGTGTTGCATTTCAGTTCTGTATATTATTGCCGTGTTAGTCGTTTCTAGTTGTTAGGTAGCATCAGTGTGATTATGTACAAGTTGTCCGTGATTTGACAGCATTAGGATATTATTTATGAGTCGTGGTCCATGGGTGACCAGTCTTCTGTTAACGATAAGTTTCAAGATTTAGGTGCAGCGTGAAAATCAAGTTGGTACTAGATAAATTTATACATCACTCTTTTTTTCGTGGATACAGAGGAAAAGTCATCGTGTATATATGTGTTTCATGTACACACGCGTCTTCACATACACAAGCAAAACCATACACCTCCTCCCTCACATACATACATAACCACAGCTAAATATTCACAGATACAACCACATACAGCCATACACACATACAGAAAAGCATACACACATACAAACAGAGAAAAAACATCGTACACACCTACACAAAATCACCCCTACCACACACATGTGCAAAACTGCAGAAACACACACACATAAACACAGCCACACACACACATATTCACACCCCCACAATAAAACCACAACTATACATATACATAACTCTATACATAAAAGCACACCTACACACTCACACAGAAAAAACAGCTGCTCACACATACACACCCCAATACACATGCACAAAACAGCAGAAATGCACACACATAACCATAGGCAGACTCCCACAAACATAGTCACACACACACACACACACACACACACACACACACACACACACACACACACACACACACACACACACACACAAACACACACACACACACACACACACATATATATATATATCTATATCTATATATCTATCTATCTATCTATATATATATATATATATAATAAAACCACAACTACACATACACAATGAAATAACCACGTACACAAGCACACACACACGCACACACACACACACACACACACACACACACACACACACACACACACACACACACACACTCCTTATTGTCCACACAGACAGGCACACATGGGCTTACACATAACATGTATATATATAAATATATATTCATATGTACATACACACACAAACTATCTATCACCCACTTGTATAGAGTGTCGTGTTTATGACATTACAATCTTACGGTGAGGCTCGAGTAATGCTGGATCTTTGGAGAATGCGGAGTACCCCTTCATTGCCATCGTTCCCAGGTCCACTCTGGCCCCAATTGGTAGCACCTGAAAGGGGCTGATTTATGAATCAAATAGTACTTTTTGATATTTTAACTGTGAGTAAAGAAATGACAAATGGTGAATTGAATTCTTTGAAATAAAAATGTTTGATCATTTAACTGCGTGAAAGCAAATAATTGATGTTTAATTGAATTGTTAGTATTATTTGGAACCATTTGCAAGCTAATGAACAATATTGAATAGAATTATAAGCCTTAAATAGCAATAACTGAAACCATTTAACTGTACAAAAATAATAGCAATACTACTGTGATAATAAATTAATTCAAACATATAAAAAAAATGAAATTACCGACAAACTAATCACTTACATATCATATCATATCATATTATATATATATATATATATGTATTCAAATATGTACAAAAGACTGATGTTAAATTATTACTAGTACATAGCAATACTTGAAACCAGTTAACGGTGTGCAAAAAAAAAGAAAAAAAAAAGAAAAAGAAATTAGGCTCTTTTAACGATGTAATCAACAAAACATGTTTACAAATCGTATATGTTTAATATATACGTATAAACAGGATTTGACATTAAATAACCTACAATGATATATATATATATATATATATATATATATATATATATATATATATGTATTCAATATAATACAAAAAAGCACAAATTGATATGTTATATAACCAAATGCAGGAACTGCAAAATAACCGTAAAATTACGATACACCCAAACCTTCGCAATTTACTAAAAGCTGAAGGAATTAAAAACCGTTTCAACCTCAAACACCAAAACAAACTACTAACCCCAACACTAAAAGAAGCAGCAAACCAACTGTTTAACGAACCGGATATTACCATCGGTACCGGTGACAAGACCAATATTTACATTATATTAAATTAAACAGACTACAACAACAACAAAAAAAGAAAGTAAAACATCCTCACCTAAAAAAAAACTCACCTAAATCCCAACCGACCAACTCAAAAACCACATTAACAAAATTATCACAGTCAATAACGCAGAAATTGGATCCATTAAACTACCAAAAATAACAGGAGATTACAAACCAGGATACATATATAGTAAAATAAAAACCCATAAACAAGATAACCCAATTAGACCCATTATTTCACAGATTCCTACACCCGTATACCACATATCAAAAATCCTCAACAATATAACAGTACCATATATCTCCCCAAAATAGAGTATCAAATCAACTCATAAACTCATACAAATTCTAAACTCTAATGCCCCAACAAATGTATAACGGTATCACTAGATGTTGAAAATCTTTTAACTAGCGTTCCAGTTCACTAAACCATAAAATTGATAAAAGAAAACGTCAATAATCTCCCCTCAATTCCTCATCCGGCTATACAACTACAAATTCTCGACAAACTCCTCCTTATCTGTACCACAAAATTCCCATTCTATGATCCTGCCGACTACATATATATATATATATATATACAAATTGACGGTATTTCGATTGGGTCGCCCCTTGGTCCTACCATCACCGAATTCTACCTGTCCCACTTCGAAAACAAAATATTCAAAACAACAATGACTAAACCAAAGATATACGTCCGATATGTAGACATTTTCATTGCAACACACTCCTACGACAAAATTAACAAACTTAAACAAAATCTAGAATAGAAGTCCGTACTAAACTTTACTACCGAACTCAACATTAATAAAAAAAATTCCCTTTCCTTGATGTACTTACTGACTCCAATAATAATAACAAATTCACTAAATCTCAATATAAAAAGCCTACCAATGACTATTTCACCCTACTTAACTACCACAGTGAATGTCCCCCAAAATATAAAATAGCAATTAAAAAAACTTAATTTATAGAGCATTTTAGATCTCTTCGTATAAGATGATATTTTACAAAGAACTTATAAAACAAACCCTTGTTAATAACATTTTTCCTAATCGACAAGTTGATCAACAAATAAGACTATATCTTCAAAACATTAACAAAATAATAACACTGGCAACAATAACAACACGAACAGAATTAATATATATTACAGAAATCAAATGCACTATAACTACAAATTAGACGAACAAGCAATTACCAACATGATAAAAAACACATAAAACCTATCGAAAAACAAAAACAAATAAAACTTATTATTCATTACACTAAATTCAAAACATCAGACCATATCGTTAACAATAACACCAATTCCACTGACATGAACCTAAACCAAACCAATGTAGTTTATAAATTTATGTCTCTTTCGAGAGTGACTCCCGAAAACTTGCTTGAATGATAACTTAGACTCTTCAATATATATATATATATATATATATATATATATATATATATATATATATATATGTGTGTGTGTGTGTGTGTGTGTGTGTGTGTGTGTGTGTGTATCTTTGAATATGTTAAATAAAAATTCTTTGTTGTGTTTAGGTTTTTGTGCTGGTAAATTAGATGGCGTAAATCTGGGAAAAGAAGCATTTATTTCATATTGTAGAGTCTATATGATTTTGGTAATGACCAATGATGATCCAAAATAGTAGGGTACACATGTAAACGACAGACCTTCGGTCATTTTTCATACAGCCTTCATCCAAATTTGCGGCAACAAGAAAGACTAATTAAAAAAACAACTAAATCAGCAATTCTTTTGAGTCATACAGCATTTATTGCTTAAACACACACACATACACACATACACACACACACACATATATATATATATATATATATATATATATATGCTGCGAGCAATATCGAACAAGTCCTGGCGGCAACACTCTACAAGGCACCAACTATATGGCCATCTGCCTCCCATCACGAAAACTATCCAAGTTAGACGAACCGGACATGCAGGACACTGCTGGAGAAGCAGGAACGAGCTCATAAGTGATGTACTCCAATGGACCCCCACATATGGCCGGGCAAAAGCAGGACGACCAGCTCGAATATACATTCAGCAAGTATGTGAGGATACGGGATGTAGCCCTGAAGACCTACCAGAGGCGATGAACAATAGGGAGAAGTGGAGAGAGAGGGTCAGGGATATTCGTGCTATTTCACAGACGAGAATATTCTACTTGCTACGAACTATTTGAAGGATCAAAACCTAAACCAATTTAAGAAGTATTTTCCCTCCAAGAAAAATAAAAATACAGTTTTTAGTCATTAGAATCATTGAGAAATCATCAACTTCTTGCCCAATTTTGAGCCAACTCAATTTGTATAAATAAGCAAAGAAATAAATATTTCTGTGGTAAATTTAAAATTATTACTCACGCAAATATCCTTCGGTTTATGTCTTTTGAATGAAAATATACATTCTTTTCTTTAAAGAATCACTTTAATTTCAACGTCATTTACTTTATCTTATATTATTTTAAGTATAAATCATAATAAAAATTGGGCTGGTAAAGATAATAATAATAATAATAATAATAATAATAATAATAATAATAATAATAATCTCTCCTTATAGTAGCACAAGACAGCGCCATAAGAACCAATCATATCAAAACGAGAATAGATAAGACTAAAAAAATTAGTAAATGCAGGCTATGTGGTGACAGAGATGAAACCATAAATCATATAATAAGCGAATGCAGCAAATTATCACAGCGGGAGTACAAGACGAGACACGACTGGGTCGGTAAGGTGATTCACTGGGAAATGTATAAGAAATTTAAATTCGACCATACTAACAAATGGTATATGCACAACCCAGCATCTGTCCTAGAAAATGCCACGCATAAATTCCTATGGGACTTTAACATAGAAACGGATCACCTAATCCCTGCCAGAAGACCAGACTTAATAATAATCAACAAAAAAAGAGAACTTGCAAAATAGTCGACTTTGCTGTCCCGGCCGACCCCTGAATAAAACTGAAAGAATGTGAAAAGAAGGATAAGTACCTCGACCTTGCTAGGGAATTGAAAAAAATATGGAACATGCAGGTGACAATTATACCAATTGTAATTGGTGCGTTTGGAACAGTAACTAAAGGATTACTAAAGGGACTAGAGGACTTGGAAGTTGGCGGACGAGTAGAGACCATCCAAACGACAGCATTATTGAGCACAGCCAGAATACTAAGAAGAGTCCTGGAGACTTGAGGAGACTTGCTGTCACTCTGACTCCAGTAAAAAACCATCGACTAACGCTGATGGGAAAAGCTCTAATGAGTGAATAATGATAATAATAATAATAATAATAATAATAATAAAATTTTTAAAGAAAACTTTTTCTTTGCCAAAATACAGGAAAATATAACCGCTAAGTAAATATTTCTAAAGACTAAGTTTTCTGTTATATTATCGAAGAAAATTGTATGTTTTTTTCCTTTGAATTTTGAGTATCATATTTGTATAAGTTGTTTGAAGAAGGGAAATAGCGAGAAAGATGTTACTTAATAATTAGGTGATTTTTTTAACCCACATATAAAAATCCAGAAGCCACAGGGAGCAGCAAGGTGAATGTGAAGTAAGGCAGGGGAACCCAATATCGGTTCAACGAAGCGAATTGAGAAAAAGTTAGACAAAAGCTGTACAAGTATGATACAAGTTGTATTGATCAAATCCTGGAAGCAGCATCCCACGAAACAACAGTTGTACAGCCACCTACCTCCTAACTCTAAAATCACACATGTAAGACGAATAAGGCATGCGGGACACTCTTGGAGAAGCAAGAACGAAATCATCTGTAACATTCTCCTATGGACCCATTCATATTGACGTGCAAATATTGGTCGACCCAGAAGAACATACTTACAACAGCTCTGTATGGACGCAGAATGTAGACTAGAAGACCTGCCGGAAGCGATGGTGAGGGGGATGATTGGCGAAAGAGAAAGTGTCTGGGAAATCTGTGCCAGCTGTGCAACTTGATGATGATGAGGATAAAATTGAACGAATGTTTGTCCATTCAGCATTTCCGTTATGTTCTTTACTTCTCCATATTTTACTACGAAATGGTTTTGTTTCCATTACCTCCAATTGTTGATTTGTCTCTATCTGTTAGTAGAATTTTCTTTCGTTATTTTGGAATATCTTGTTTGTTTTATTTGACTCTGTATATTCTTGAGTGTTCCCCTTTTTGCCAATATATTTTGATTTATTTCCTCCATTTCTTATAATGTCACACACGTCTGCTATTGTCTTTCTGGTGCCTTTTTTATACGTTCCTGTATGTTTCACCTTCATCAGTTATTTTACTAGTCACAGTTTCTTTATTTGTTCTTCTATCCTCATTTCTCATCCAGGTTATATATTTCTGTTCAAAATCCTTAAGTAGTATACATATTTTATTAATGTCTTGCTTTGTTCCTGCATAGATTAACTTATTCAGTTAGATGATGTTGTCCGTTGGGATATGTTACAATACTATATAAACCTTTTCGGTTTGTACCTTGACTTTTTCCAGCCTTGATTCCTTAGGGGTGGTAATGTAGTCTTCTGTTGAGTCATGCTAATGTCCTGTCTTGGGTTAATAATGAGAGGTTCAGTGGTGATTTGTTTTTCAATATCTTGTGTTTTAATTCGTCTACGAAGCACTTTTTGACTGTTTTTCTCGATTTACCTGTGCACATATTTCTAGTATCTCTTAGTCAAACAACCAACCTTTCTTTAAAATCAACTTGGCTTGGTCAGCAAGTCTTTGACTCGTAGTAAACTTAGCTTTTTCTGTACAGATCACCTTCGTCCGTCTCCTATATCCTCTTTGCGTAGGATTACTTTTTAAAATAACAGACGATTACGTTTTTTAAAACTTCTCTTGTCTATTTCTTCTTTTGATGTCTTTCAGATGCGTTGTTGATTTGGTTTTCTTTTTTGTAGCTGAAATAAGAACTACCAGCATTCGAAGGATGCTGATCAGTTCCCTAGGTTTGCTATCAAGGGAGCGTCTGCCAATCAAGACTTTCAAACCTGTTGTCTCGGTCCTAGGTTAAGTTAGTTTGGAATCTATCATTTTTCATAGTTAGTATACTGTGGCTATATCAAGGGTCGATTAATATCTGCGATCTTGTCATAGATGTGACCGGGTACACTTACAAGAAATGGAAAATTTAAACAAGCCACAGAAAGTCCGATTTTTAACTTATGTTTTAGTTTAGTAAAAGGTCCAACGGTCACCTTTTTAAACCTGTTGGGTTTTAGATCTTAATTCTGTACTTCATCTGCAACTTTGTGTGTGGATTGGCTTATAACTGATGCTAGTGGTCAGTTGTTTTAACACCAGTGTCCGATCTTTGCTCACCGTTTGATTGCAATATTTCCAACTTGTTACATAACTAGTCCTTTCACCCACCTTTTTCGTTGACGGTTTCTTGTGAGAAAGTTCAAGTCACGTAACTCGGGAAAAATGCTACCATTAAAAATACTTTATTTTTTCATTTTTTTTATGTGTTTTTACTAATTACCATTTTTCCAGATTCCTTTAAAAAAAGAAAAAGAAAAGGAGAAGAGTAAACATCCTTTTGATAGTACTGCATAAACTTAAAAATATATATATATGTGAAAAAGCAAAAATTTCAGCCGAACCTTCTTTTTTATTTATTTATCTTTTTTAAAAGTGGCCGTGTTCTCTGTAAGAGTACGGATGTAACTTACAAGACGCATGAAGTTAATTGGCCGAGCAATTGCCATGACTAGTTAATTTGGCTTGGCTCGTGCGCAATGTGTACCAGTAGGTCAGTGGTAGAGTTTCAGCTCTGCATTTTGTGGTCGCTGGTTTGATTTCCATTGGGAGAGATCACGGTATGCCCTGCTGATGAGACCTAACATGGTCTAAACAGCTGTCCAGTGTTCCATACGTTGCGCGCAAGTGTTTGCGGGATTTTCTGGTCATGGGAATTAAATTTACAAAAAAATCAGCATATCAAAGAAGATAAGGGAATTAGAAGCACATGTTTACCTTGATTCCCCATTCTTATATTTCGTCTCTCAGCTACTTTTTGAGTGTTAGATTTTCAACTTTGTTCGTAATTATTTCTATAACACCCTTTTTTGTTAACGGCTTTTTCTATAAAAGTTCCAATCTCGTGATTTAGGGGAATAATTTGATTACTACTAATTATTTACTCTTCAGTTTTTATATTCTTTTACTACTTCTACGACTACTAAAAATAATAATTATATTGATGACCGTGATACCAATTGTAATTGACACACTTGGAACAGTCCTCACAGGCTTGGAAAGGGGTCTGGAAGCCTTGGAAATCTGTGGACAAATCGAAAAAATCCAAGCTACAACATTCTTGAGAACAATAATAATAATAATGATAATAATAAGGATAAGCGTCAACAGAACGAAAATTTCTGGAAAACAAAAACGGGAAGAAAAACAATTGTATGGACTTTTCAAGCGACAAACAAGCGAAATGTCACACGAAATCTCAAGACTTAGACATGGTTAAGAAACGGAAACCTTCTGAGAGAAATTGAATCTCTTTTGATAGCAGCTCAAAACAACGCCATAAGGACTATGAAAAAACAAAAATAGACAAGACACAACAAAATAGCTGAAGTGGACTATGTGTTGATAGAGAGGAATCGATCAGTCACATAATTAACGAATGTAGTAAATTAGAGCAAAGAAACTGTAAGGCTATACACCTCTGGGTGAGCAAGGTGATCATTTGGGAATTGTGCAAGAAGCTTAAATTTAATCATACGAACAAATGGTATATGCAAAACCCAGAATCCGTCCAGGGTAAAACCGAAGGAAGGTGAAAAGAGAGATAAATACCTGGACCTTGCTAGAGAATTGAAAAAAAAAATGAAGCATGAAGGTAACGGTGACATCAATTGTAATTGGTGCGCTCGATACAGTCTGCAAAGGTTTGATAAAGCTACTGAAGGACTTGAAAATTAGAGGACGAGTGGAGACTATCCAAACTACAACATTTTTGAGATCGGCCAGAATATTAAGGAGAGTCCTGGAAACTTGAAGTGAGAATTGCAATCACTCAGACTCAAGTGGAAAACTATTGGCTAACGCTAGTGTGAAAAGATTTCAAAATAAAAAAGTACAACTACTACTAATACTACTACTAATAATAATACTAATAATAAAGCCGCAGACAGTTCCCCGAGGAGCTGAAGTAAACCAGAGAGCCTGAAGAACTACTATATATTGATCAACACAAGCTCAACGAGAGTAAAGCGAGACGGAAAAATTAAGCGTGAACCTGGATTGGCTACAAAAAGTCTTACGACGTGGTCAAAAAGCTGGATAATACACTGTCTCCAAATGCAAAAATATGAAAGGAGGTCATTAGATTTATCGAGAAAACCATGGAACCCAGAAGAGGGGAATTGATAGCCAGAGGAAAAAAAGCTTAAAATCCAGAGAATAATCTTCCAGGGAGATGCGCTATCACCATTATCATTTGTTATCGCGATGACGTCAATCAATCATATACTCCGGAAATGCACTGGCGTATACAAACTTACCAAATCGCAGGAAAAGATCAATCAACCTAATGCACATGGACGACAACATACTGTTTGCCAAAAACAAAAGATAAGTGGAAATCCAAATACAGAGAGTGAGATTATACATTCAGGACATAGGGATGGAATTTGATATTAAAAATGCACCATGCTAATAATGAAAACCTGGAAACGACATATGACAGAAGGCATTGAACAACCAAATCAAGAAAAAATTAGAACTCTCGAAGAAAAGGAAACGTACAGGTACTTTGACACCATCAAACAAGCAGAGATGAAAGAAAAAATTGAAAAAGAGTATTTCAGAAGAACGAGACAGCTACTCGAAACGAAACTATGTAACAGGAACCTTATAAAAGAGAAATAACCCGGACTGTTTCCCTCGTGAGATACTCGGGACCATTCTTGAAGTGGACGAGAGAAGAATTTAAAAAAAATGAACCAGAGAATAAGAAAACTAATGGCTATGCAAAATTTTTTACATTCCAGAGATGACATTGACTGACTATATGTAATAAGAAAAGGAGGAAGAGGACTTACCAGCATTTAGGATATTGTTGACACATCGATGCAACGACTCGAAGACTACATAGAAAAGCATAGAAAAACACGAGGATCAACAGAACAAAAAAAAAACCAAAAACCAAAAACAAAAACAAAACCCAGAAAACCGGAATAGGAAGAAAAACAACCGCATGGACGTTTTAAGCGACTAACAAGCGATATCTCTGACGAAAAAGCGTGGATTTGGCTAAAAAGTGAAACCTTAAGAGAGAAACTGAATCTCTTCTAAAAGTAGCCCAAAGCAGCGTTATAGGGACCAATCATGTTAAAGCAAGAATCTATAAGACGCAACAAAACAGTAGATGAAGGTTATGTGATGATAGAGACGAAACGATCAACACATAATACGCGAATACAGCAAACTAGCACCGAAAGAGTATAAGACTAGACATGGCTGGGTGGGAAAGGTGATTCACTAGGAAATGTGCCAGAAATTCAAATTTGACCATACGAGCAAATGGTATATGCACAAAACAGAATCTGTCCTGGAGAATGAGACTCACAAATCCCTTTGGGATTTTGAGATAAAAGCGGATGACCTAATCTCAGCCAGACAACCAGATCTAGTGATAAAAACAAAACAGAAAAGAACTTGCCAAACTGTGGATTTTGCTGTTCACGTTGACCTCAGAGTAAAATTGAAAGAAAGCGAAAAAAATATAAGTACCAGGATCTTGATAAGGAATTGATAAAAACTGTCGAAAAGGAGTAAATAATAATAATGATGATAATAATAATAATTATTATTATCTGACGATCTTTCATTGGAGTCTTAGAGACAGTAAATCTCGACAGGTTTCCAGATCTCCTTTCAGTATTTTGACCGATTTTAATAATGCCATGATCTATATAGTTTCGGTCATTCCTCTGATCTCCAGTTACTCCTGTCTTTTTCGCAAACCTTCAGGATCTGTTCCTCGCGCGCTAACTACAACTGGTACCAACATCACTAATAATAAATTATTATTTTTTACTTCTTTCAGAGTTTTTCCTGACGGATTTATATGATTGTTTCTCGCTGGAGTTTGAGTAACAGCAATTTTCTTCAAGTCTCCGGGACTCTTCCCAGTATTCTGGCCGATCTTAATAATGCTTTAGTTTAGATGGTTTCTCTTTGTCCTCGTATTTCCAACTCTTCCAGTCTCTTAACCAATCCTTTGGGGATTGTTCCAAGTGCACTAATTGTAATTGGTATCACCGTCACTTTTATATTGCACAGACTTTTCCACTTTGCATCCTGGTTTCGATATTTGTTAAGTTTTTTGCTTTTCTTTATTTTACCTAAGGAACCTCCCGTAATGTAAAAATGTATCCTTTAATTTTTTTTCTAGCACGAAATATCAAGTGTCAGTTTAAAAAAAAAGAAAAAAGAAAACACCTGTTGATATATCATAACGATGGGGTTAATTTAGTCGTTTGAATGTTTTGTTTACATTACTTCAACAATCTATAAGTTTTACTATGAAGTTCCAAAGCGTAATAATTATTTTGAGATTTATGTTTGAGTTTGAATTAAACGAAAGAAGCAAAAAAAGGAAAGTATTTCGTGCAAATAAAAAAATAAATATATAAAAGCTTGAAGGTCTCTACAATGAAGTCTAGATATTGACTATAATGAGATGTCACAGAAAATTGTCAATATTTTGTTGTCTGGATTGTAATTGGGGTGAGGAAGGGCTAAGAGGTAAATGATCAGGAAAAGCAAAAGGAAAAGGATTCTGAAAAGTATGGTGGCACAGAGTGAAAAAAAATTTCTCGTATCCGTTTTCTATTTTGATTTTATCATCGTTCAGTATGATGTTCGCCAGGTGTGGTAAGATATGGTAAAAACCAGGACGTTGTTTTATATGGTTTGTTTTGGAGATGACAGCAGATTCTAGAAGTCTTCCGGATGTTTTGCAGTGTATGGGTTTGATTATGTTGGCTTGGGAAAAATCACACCAATTACAACCCAGACACCACAACTACAACAATATAGACATATTTCTGTGACATCACATTATAGTCAATATCTTTTCCATGACACAAGTCATGCCAAAACCCCCATTCACCCAAACCCTCCTCACTTATTTCTTATCAACTCCTTAAAATCTATCTCCACTTTTAAACAAAAAAGTCTTTAATGAAGCCTCATATATTTGACTTTAAATCCCTCTCAACTTTTCCTGCAACAACTGTGCCCCCTCCACTCCCCTCACATGCTTTTGATAGACAAACTCAGAAAACAGTTTGTTTTGAAGAAGTTCGTGAAAATAAAATAAAGCCCGAACGTAATATCACACATCTAAATTTGAGTTATGTGTTTGATTAATCCGACTTTCCACATATTAAAGAATATATAAAAAATTCAGTTGTTAGTTCATCAACTAAGGCTAATAAATTAAATGACTGAAGGGGAGTCGACACATGATAAAATAAAAAACAAACAAACAAACAAACATGTTTCCAGAATTTCTAACGAAAATGTCTTCTAACAGAAATCACATCTTATATTGATCAAAAGCCGATAATAAGCCAATTTATTCAAATGGTATTAAACAACTGTATTAAATTAAGAAACCATTGATTATACAATCATATATATATATATATATATATATATATATATATATATATATATTGTCATCTGCAGACAGACTGCTTCGTTATATCAGAACTCTAGACACGCAGGACGCTACAAGCTTGGATAGAAACCCGCTCAATTTTACGTTAGACCGATGGCTTGCCGCTCTGCCATTTCGACGAACTACGTCTATGCAGGAGTATAACACATACTGCATTAACTTTTGTTTGTTTACATTTTACGAAATCGGACATTGGAGTGCTCAATTCGTTAGAAGAGCTTTCCATTACGCGGCTGGCAGTCGTTAATTCCTTTGTCAGAGAGCTCAACCCCGGGAGGAGAGCCTATATATTGTCATCCACAGAAAGATTGTTTTGTTGTATTACAACGTCAGTTCAGGAATTTAACGTATATATATATATATATAAAGGGGAAAATGCTAAAAGCCTGTTTTTTTACCACAGCCGGAACAGCAAAGTTCACTATTCGACAGGTTCTCTTTTTTTTTCGTGGACTATCACAAAGTTTAGTCGTCTGGCTGAGATTAGGTTATCTATTTGTATCTCAAAATCCCATAGGAGTTTGTGCGTCTCATTCTCAGGATGGATTCTGGGTTGTGCACTTACCATTTGTTCGTATGATCAAATTTAAGCTTTTTGCATAATTCCTAGTGAATAATCTTACCCACCCAGTTGTGTTTACTCTTATACTCTTTCTGGGCTAATTTGACGCATCCACTTATTATGGGATTGATCGTTTCGTCTATATCATCACATAATCGACATCTGTCATTTTGTTGTGTCTTGTCTGGTCTGTATTTACATTGTTAGTCTTTATGGCGTTGTTCTGTGTTGCTTTTAGCAGAGATTCGGTTTCTCTCTTAAAGGTTCCATTTCTCAGCCATGTCCAAGTTTTCTCGATTGAGATTTCATTTGTCGCTTGAAATGTGTATAAAGTTGTTTTTCTTCCCATTTTTGTTTTTTGGTGATAATGCATGTTTATTATTATAATTTACTCCTTCAGAGTTTTTCACGTCAGTGTTAGCTGATGGTTTTTCACAGGAGTCTGAGTGACAGCAAGTCTCCTCAGGTCTCCAGGACTCGTCACGGGATTCTGGCTGTTCTCAGCAATGCTGTAATTTGGATAGTCTCTACTCGTCCGCCAACTTCCAAGTCCTCCAGGCCTTTTAATAATCCTTTAGTTATTTTGCCTAAACCACCAATCACAATTGGCACAATCGTTACTTTCATGTTCCACAGCTTTCTTTAAAGCAAGGTCGAGATACTTATCCTTCTTTTCACATTCCTTCAGATTTATTCTGTGGTCCACCGGGACATCAAAGTCGACAATTTTGCAAATTCTCTTTTTTGTTGTTGATTATTATAAGGTCTGGTCTTCTGGCCGAGATTAAGTGATCCGTTTGTATGTTAAAGTCCCATAGGAATGTATGCGTGTCATTTTCTAGGACAGGTGTTGGGTTGTGCGTATACCATTTGGTAGTATGGTCAAATTTAAGTTTCTTGTGCATTTCCCAGTGGATCAGCTTGCCAACTTAGTCGTGTTTCGGCTTATACTCCTTCGGTGCCAATTTGCTGCATTCGCTTATTATGTGATTGATCGTTTCGTCTCTGTCACCGCATAGCCTACATTTACTGTTTTGCTGTGTCTTATCTATTCTCGTTTTGATATGATTGATCCTTATGGCGTTATCCTGTGCTTCCACTTGAAGAGATTCCGTTTCTCTCTCAAGGTTTCCTTTCTTTAGCCAGGTCCAGGTTTTCTGATGTGAGATGTTGTTTATTAGTTGTTTAAAGCGGCCATAGAGTTGTTTTTCCACCCATTTTTGTTTCCTAGTTGTTGTCATTCTATCGTCTATCGTGTTGTCCGTATCGTTTCTGATGGCTGTAATCAGTCCTCGTTCGTGTTTTTCTATGTAGTCTTCGAGCCGTTGTATCAATGCATCAACGCTGTCTTCGATGCTGGCGAGTCCTCTTCGTCCCTCTTTTCTTGGTACATATAGTCAACGTCGTCTCTGGGATGTATTATTATTATTATTATTTGAGAGTTTTTCACTCCTCATAGGTTTTCACCGGAATGTAAGTGACAGCAAGTCTAGTCAAGTTTCCAAGATTCTTCTTGGTATTCTGTAATAAAGCTGTAGTCAGGATGGTCTCCACTTCTCTTATTTTCAAGTCTTCCAGTCTCTTTACCAATCATTCGGGGATTGTTCCCAGTGCCCGAATTACAATTGGTATCACTGTTGACTACGTTTTCCATAGCCTTTTTTTGCTCTCTAGCAAGGTCCAGGTATTTATCTTTCTTTCGCTTTTTAAAAATTGTATTATAATTAGTAGTAGTATAAGTATTAGAGATTTTTCCATCAGTTTTAGCTGATGGTTTTTCACTTGAGTTTGAGTGACTGAGGGTCTCCTCAAGTGTCTAGGACTCTTCTCAGTATTCTGGCCGTTCTCAATAATGCTGTAGTTAGGATGGTCTCCTCTCGTCCTCCAACTTCCAAGTCGTCTAGTTCCTTTAATAATCCTTTAGTTACTGTACCAAAAGCACCAATCACAATTGGTATAATTATCACCTTCATGTTCAATAGTTTTTTCAATTCCCTCGTAAGTTTGAGGTACTTATCCTTCTTTTCACATTCCTTCAGTTTTCTTCTGAGGTCAGCCGGGAGAGCAAATTTATCATGATTATTATCATAACAACCCTATTATAAAATTATGACCATTTTATTTAAAATGACTAGAAAATTTCAGAAAAACTATATATATATATATATATACAAAACTCTCTCTCACACACATATACATGTTTATATGTATACATACGCACACACATATATTTATATATGTCTATATTAGTCAGTAAACAGGTCGTTTAAAAACGTTTTCCTTGAGTAAGAAAAGG
>CAUZXS010001633.1:0-72500 GCA_963585895.1 Sepioteuthis lessoniana | reverse complement strand
AAAGACAGTCCATAGATTGGAAACTCACTAATTCTCTGGTAAAAATGTTCCGGGTGCACTATTCAGTAAAAAGGTTACGCTAACAGTCTTCTGAGACTCGAAAGGACCCATCACTATTGATTTCCTTGAAAAAGGTGCAACTGTAATGAGTACTTCCTATTGCCTACTCTATTGGCAAAAATCCCCTCATTTAATGAATGACCCTCGTATATATATATATATATATATATATACAAATCTAATATCTACCAGCATTCACGGTACCAGAAAAAAAGAAAAAAAATCACTAGAAACAAGAGATAAAAATATCTCGAATCACCACCCGGGGGAAAAAGAAAAATATTATAGGACAAAATGAAAGAAAAGGCCAACCCCGTCACACCCCTTAAAAGAAATCAAGAGATATGCAGTCAGTTGGTCAAAAGAAAACTAAAACCTTCCGTGAACACAGCAATGCTACAATTACAAAAGTGCTCAACACGAGGGGAGCCAATTATAAAATTAACTTAAATCGTGAGTCGGAAATCTCCTACTAGAGTTTCACTTAACGGATCATCAGGAAATATATATATATATATATATATATATATATATATATATATATATATAATGTAGTGATATGATTTTCAATATTGAAAAAGAGTATTCGATATCAGTGATAGAGCATTTGTCAATCTAAGTTTAAATATAGTAGACACAGAGTCTATGCCGCTTACCAATATCTTGCTTACGCTCTCATGCTCTCATTAGATAAAGATGCCCTTACGTTGTCAGTATCCCTTTGTACATTGTTGTGTAGCACATGATGAGAAGAGCAATCTTACTGATAGAGCATTTTTGTAAAGGTGCCCTAGATTTTCTTTACATCTAGGGATATATACTGTTTTTCCCTCTTGTATGGTTACTTACGTGGCTATATTCATTTGGTGATTTTTAATTTATTTTCTATTTTATGTTTAATTAATAATTTTCTTTTTTATTTATCATTATTATATGGGTTTTTTTTTGTTATTTAGTCTGATTATTCTTTGGAATCGTTATTTTTTAGTAGCTTAGTTGGAATTTGTTTTCATGCCCATATCTAAATTTAAGTTCCGGTAGTTTATTTAGAAATTTGTTTCTTTCTGGAAATTCAATTATTTTTTCTGGAAAAGTTTACAGTATTTTTGGTGTTTTTGTAAGTGGATGCTACTTTTTTACTTTCCAAGTTATTTTTAGTGTGTTTTGGTTTGATTTACTTAGATCCCCTATGTCTAAAAATTATTGAACCATGTTCATATTTTTTATCATTAGATGATGCTTTGTATGTATAGCTCCATTGTTTCCAGAGGCCTTTTGTTACTCCTATATATTTTTAGAAGTTTTGGTGGCTTGGTAGACAATGTTAGTTTGTTAGCAATTTCCATTTAGTGAGCGTTCAGGTTTTATGTCACAGTTAGTTTTTTTTAAAATGGTTTTGTATTTGTGGGCGTCATAGATTTTCATATTGAGCTTTTTTATCATTCGCATGTCTTCGGTACAGCTGTAACAACGTTTTAGTGTATTTTCTTTTCTACTGAATATTTTGTATAGTTTGTTTGATGAAGAGACGTGTTTGTTTTTAGTTTTATAAAAAAATGTTTTCAATACAATTTGAAAAATATAAGATCAAAGGAACGAATAATATTTCAAAATGCCTTCGTCCCACGTGTATATAATAATTGTTAAAGCGAAAAATCTTTGGGCGAGAACAACAGAGTATGAAAGGCAAGTATTTAAAAAATAAAATTATTGCGTTTTACTTGCTAGCGAGTAAGATATTGCAAATCTGTATAAATTGTGAAAAACTTTGATTTGTTCTTGTTTCTCGAGTACTTTCGACTATTGTTGGTCATTATCAAGAATGTAAATGGAAGTGTCAAAGTACTGTGTTTCAAATGTAAAAAAGTGCTTCGTTATCGAGAAATTCTTTGAGTTTGGAGTCTGAAAATTAGTGTTTTCATCACATACTAATCATGTCATGGATGATAGTTAAAACTATTTATTTATTCTATTGCTAATGCGCATAGTTAGCCGGATTTTTCAACTCCAATTTAATAGTAAAAGGTCAGAATTCTTTCCAAGAAAGTAACCCTTGCGGGTTGTCAGCGACAAAAGTAATCTAAATTTTAGGTCTCCTTCTTCAAAATGGGGACAATGGACAATAAATCAAATCATACTTTTTAAATAAAGAAGGTAATGCTGCCTGGGAAAACACCCACCTGGGACTAAAGTGAATATTTCTTGCCAAATTTATTGTATCTACCTCACTCTTCCGCCATTGGTAAAATTTGGCACAAGGTCAATTTTTAATCGTAGTACAGTTTGTTTGAAATCAATTTTTTTTCTTTTTTAAGACTGTTCGTCAAATAAGATTAAAAAGTCTTTACTATTACAACTTTACTATTTGCTCATAGCTATGGGGGAGAAGCAACCGATTCATACTTTACCCAAGGGTATTAACACAAAGGGAAATGCAAACAGTCAGATCTGTGCCAGGTTTATCGTTTGAAAAACAACTATTAAAAGTGCAGTAGCCTCTTTTACCAAATGGCTGCTTTGAGGACATTTCAATTGAATATTGTAAATTTGACAAAAGACTTTCATAAATCATAATTTGGGCACATAGATATTGGCCAGAATTTCACCAGGAATCCCTTTATGAGTATTAAGAAGTTCGATGTAAGAAATAATTTAATATTCATTAGACTTTTGACACATATGTAAAAGCAAAATAGAAATTTAAAAAAATGAACCAGATGATTATAGATAAAACCCATCTAAAATCAAACTTTGGATGAATATTAATAACAAATGGCAGCATCAAATTAAATAAAATGAATACACACAATTTGACTTGGATTTTTGCTTCTAAGAACGGAATTATAAATGTCATGTAATTGATATTTATACAAAAATCAGCTTTGGCAACAAAATACTAGCAATTAAAAAACAAAACAAACTTTTGATTGCAGATGTTTTCGAATAGTCAACGTTAAACTGAATGAAATTACTTTAAAGAGATAGCATGTCAGTTAGTGCTTTAGAATACAGATAGGAATTGTATGTTCAACATAGACATTTTTGTGACATTTTCAGATATATATGGAATATTTAAGGGTTTTTGGTACACAAAAATTGGCATTTTTTATTGTTGCTACTTTAAAATGTGGTTGTAAAAGTTACAATTTTACTGAAATAAACATAAAAGATTATTACAAACCTTTCAGTTGAAAAAAAATGAACATATTTCTTGAGACCAAAGGAGTCTTTTTTTGTTTTTGATTAGTATATACCTAAGTGAAAAATCTATTTTAGTGATAAGACTGATGATAGATTTGTACGTGCAAAATTCACCATTAATTTTGTATATAACAACCATCTCCCGAAAACCGAAGCTTTTCAACAAAAAGCCATGGAAACAACATTTTTAAAAAAAGATTAAAATATGCACACGTCAAATTACACAAACAACCTTAAAAATAACCGATGTCTGTCCTTAGCCAACTGTGAAGAGTCGCATAACCTCAGGATATAACAGAAATAGCTATGTTAAAATTTCCACTCACTGGTTAAAAGTAATTTATTTAATGTGGTCTGTTTTGTCTTTACAAGGATAGCTTTAACCCTTTTGTGTCTTTTTTGCCATTAACGTCATATAAAAACCCCGTGGTTGTAACAAATAGCTGGTGAATAGGAGTGTCAGTTTTTTTTTGTTATATTAACAATAAAATAGAAAAAGGAATGTTTTATACAACTTTGACCCTCACATGCATCATTCACAGCTATAAAAAACTCAATAAACAGTTATTGGTTGTCATATTCTGTGATACACAGCATATACGAATTCATCCACACGCAAATATATATGAAAAAGTACGAATTTCTATGCCGTTTCCACACCTTTACCTACAAGAAAATTGCTTACATCATGTTAAATCGTCATATCGTATGATCAACGTTTAATGCATATTATATGCACAATAAATAGCGTTTATCACAGACAGAATATCAAATTTGCATTATGATTTTAAAGAGCAGATTTTAATAAATAACTGTGCTTTGTCATTCGTTCGTAAGTAATTTTATTATTTTATTATCATATAAGCAATAGATTTGTAGATAACTTTTCGAAGAAAATCATTAAAAAAAAAAGAAAAGAAATTTCTAAAATGAGAAATTGGGAATAAATTGTTTTTTGATGACTACAATGCACACAAAAAGCATTCACAAAAATACATAATGATCTTCATTTTCACATTACATCACACGAGTTCTCGTTATATATTGACACTTGACCGAGCCGTCAATCAAGAGATGCACCTGAGTAAATAAGCAGAAGAACAGCGGAAGCAGGTGGACGTTAAACAATAATATAACTAGGTGCCCGTTGGGGACAAGGTGCCGAAGTTAGAGCCAGCGGCAGACAGAGGGCTTTGGGCCCTCAGTGACCCACAGTTGAGCAACCAGCCAAGATGAGGAAGAAGTGCTGCTATGGTTGAAGAAGAATTTGGGGTCAATATAGCAGTCTGTCCCCGTCTCCAACACATCTCTCACACATTAACCATCAACATTTCGAGAATAAAGTGTGAGAGATTATATTTTTATAAAGAAGTGTGTTCGTTTGTTCATTGAAGTTCGTCATTATTGTTAACTATGTTTCCGCATATATATATATATATATATATATATATATATATATATATATATATATATATAGTTGTATATGTATTATGGCTATAGTTATGAGTATATATATATATATATATATATATATATATATATATAGTTGTATATGTATTATGGCTATAGTTATGAGTATACAACATTCTCTTGGGTCGTTAGTATTTGTATACATTAGTTTGAATCAAAAATCAAAGTTGGGCTTTGTTTTGTTTTTGGTATGAATGCAAATTTAAACCCTTTTTTGATAAAAAAAACAAAACAACTGCTACAGTGAGTATTACAGCTGGTATAATCCATCTTCATCATCATCACCCTCATCATTATTATTATCAAGCCATGCTGACGGCCCGTTGTTCCCTGACAAAGACGTATGGAAGTCTTTAGGGTTTTTTCCTTAATTGACGCCCCTATAAGAGATGAATCTAGATGATTATCAATTGGTTTGTTTATTTGTTTGTTTGAGTTTATGGCATATCAACCATCGTAGGTTATCTAATGCCAAATCCATTTTTATACAAATAAACAGTTCTATTTCAAACATTTCAGTTTAGTATAAATATAGTGTTTTGTTTACACGCAGATAAATGTCAAAAAATTTCTATTTCAAACAATTCAGTTTAGGGTAAGTAAAGTTTCAATGTCAAAAACAGTTCTATTTCAAACAAGTTTAGTATAAGTACGCAGAAATTCAGAAATTAAAGAAATTCAGTTTGGTATAAGAACAGAGTTTAGTTCTATTTGACCCCTTGATAGGACCATATCAGGTGCTACCACTTCTGGCCAGAGTGGACCTGGGAGCAATGGCAATGAAGAGGTACTCTGCATGCCCCAAATCTTCAGCATTACTGAAACCTCACCATCAAATCGTTTAGTGTCATATACAGGATACACGTTTGCGGGGGTCTTACCCCTCTGCAGAGAAGCAGTCGGTGTATTATACAGCCTCAGCCGACTGGGCAATGGATTATCTGTGTTTCTGTCACTGGTGCGACCTCGAATTCTTCCAAGGGAGAAAACACTCAAGTAATACAGAAAAAAGAAAAGGTTTTTGTTTACACTTTTAAACTATTAGTTTTAACTTAATAAAAGACAAGCTGTGTTTTTCATTTTATTTGATGTTTTCATTTTATTCTTTCATACTAATTTGTATAATTTTATTTTAAATTTGACAGTTTTTATCGTATGCTTCAGGTCATTAAATGAATATAATGAAACAAATAAATAGTTCTAACCATCTATTATTTCTTTTTTGTCAGTGGTCATATTTTCAGAAGGAAAATTTGATTTTTTACTCAGTTTTAGACTTTATTGATAATTTACACGCAGTTATATTGCTTCATTCATTCATCTCAAATATAAATAATTTATAAACTGATATATGATTTTTTTTCTGAAACTAATTAGAAGAATTCTTATCACCATATAGATTTATATCCTTTAATACCATATGAATCATTTAAACCATATAACAGTATAAATTATTAGCATTTGAGAAGAATCTTTTAAACCATATAACTGTATCAATCATCAGCATTTTAGAGAAACAGTAGAAGAGTATTAGAGAGAAATCAGTTGGACCAATTTATTGAGTACAAGTTATTATTGTTACATAGGAATACTAGGAACCGTATAACTCTTTATTATAAATAATTATTAAGGACTAGGACAGTTGTCCGGACTCTTATAAATGTGCATAAATCATTAGTATTAATAATACTTACTTATTTTTAAATAATAATCTTTACTTCATTGTTTGAAAAAAACTGACTCGGACACTAAAATGCCCAAAGAAGAGGATATCCATCAGACCATCCCCCCCCCAAAATAAATCAGTAAAAAAAATTTTCGCCATTCACAAAAATTTTTTGACTAAGTTTTCCATGTGAGGTTATGGCGTAAATCTATATGTTATATATGGGGACATTGAAAAACTGTTTTGAGGTGATTTTTATTAAGTCAGAGCCATTTTTTTCCACCATAGAACACATTTTTAGTTTTCGCTTATAGATGTTTATATAACTTCGCACTAGACACATGAATATTTTATTCAAATGAAAATGTCTAAATTTAGTCCTTTCTAATATAAACATTCAAATAATATGTTTTCTTCATAAACCAGAATAATGTTCAGACTAAATGACCAAACTAAAAAAAAAAAAGAAAAAACGAAAAAAGTCCTCTACAGCCCGATATCAAAAACGCTATCAGGTCGAGATTGGTGTTTCTATTAATACATTACTAAAATAGTTATTACTTATTTCCTATTTGTGTTTTACGTCGGTATTCGTTCCCAAGCAAAAGTCCGAATTTTGAATACTTTTTCTGGAAAATTTCTTATGAATTGGCTGGGGCTGTGGAATACACAGACTGCATCTCTGAAGAGGGGTAAGATACTCCCAACGAGTGTCCTTGATAAACAATCAGAAGGTGAGGCTCCTGTAAAGCTAGAGCTTTGGGGTTTGTGGAGTACCCTTTTATTGTCATCGCTCCATGGTCCACTCTGATCCCGAGTGGTAGAACCTGATAGAGTCCTATATAGAGGTCAAATAGATCTAAACTGTGTAATTATGATAAACTGAACTCTTTGAAATAGAAACTTTTTGACATTTAACTGTGTGTAACAAAAAAAAAAAAAAACTGTACTTATACTTAACTGAATCGTTTGAAATAGAACTTTTTATTTGTATAAAAATGGATTTGGCATTAAATAACCTCCAATAGTTGATGTGCCATAAAACCAAACGAAAACCAAAACACCGACACCAAATCTTATGAATTTATATATTTCCTTGAAAAACGTGTTCAAATGTGGATAGCTGAGACATATTTTGCTGATACTCTTAGCGTAACGATTATCATCGTAAGAAACAGAATCGGTGACCCGAGTTCAAAACCTGGACGAGGCTGTTTGCATTTCACTTCGTGCTAATGCCTTTGAGAAAGGCATAAATCCATTTGTTTCCCCGACTCAGCAGCTATGGGTATATAGTGGGAAAGATTATTTTCTTTAGCTTTGGTGAGGTAACTGGTTTGCTAAAAGAAATCTATGAATTAAAATCTTCTGTATTTCGCTAAAAATTGACCTTCTTTCACATCCTGCCCGTACTGGATGGGTTAAGTAACGCTAAGCATATTAAACCTGAATTCAAATTATTCGTTGAAACATTCTCAAAAAAATGAACTTATTTTCAGTTTATTAGCGAAAAGTAAACTGATATGTCTGAAGCTAAATTAGAAGACGATATACGTGTTGCTTTCAATAAGTTTCCAGACTTTTTTGTACAGGCATTTAAAATTGTCGTAGACTCTTGTTTTGGCTATACATGTTATCAGATGACTAACCAATTGTTATGATTTCAGATTCAAATAAACTGCTACAGCAGGTATTGGAATATACCCTACTAAAGCCTGATTGTCACAGCTGGTGAATTTCAAAAATGCAATCTGGACGTGAGGACACATTAGAAGAACGATATGCAATAAAATTCTGTTTTAAACTTGGAAAAAATGCCACAGAAACGTGTGGAATGTTTCAGACTGCTTCTCGACCATCTTGCATGAATCGAGCATTAGTTTTTGAGTTGCATAAGAGATTCAAGGAAGGCAGCGAGTGTGTGAGGGATGATGAAAGGTGTGGGAGGAGTAAGGAAGTCAGTACACAAGAGTTGATTGGCCAAACGGTTAGGGTTAGGGTTACTATGTTAAGGTTTTAAGGGAGTTCAGGAAGAGGTTCCTTGGGAAAAGGCCAGCACTCTTCAAATCGGGTCAGTGGCATTTCCACCAGGACAATGCACCAGTCCACAACTCCATCCTTGTCACAAACTATTTGACCAAGATGGGCATCAAGACACTTCCTCGCCGTCCCTTGCTTCCTGTGACTTTTGGTTATTCTCTAAGCTCAGAGGCTGTCGTTATGAGACAATTGAGAAGATGAAAGAGGCTGTGACGAAGGTCATTGACACGCTCACACAAGAGGACTTTGATGGGGCGTTCCAGAAGTTGTTAGAACGGTACAACAAGTGCATTGCAACCGGAGGAGATTACTTCAAAGGCGACTAGAGTTTCATGTGTGTACTATCAATAAAAGTGCCCATACGAAAAAAAGTCTGGAAACTTATTTAATGATCCTCGTATTTACTCGACCTGATATTAGAAAACTCATTTCTGATACGAATTGATGGTGCAATGAACGACCTGGAACAAGAGTTTAAGAATCATTCAAATAGTGAATTTCCTTGGTAACAATGTGGATCCAATTTACGAAGAAACTGAGCAGAAATTCTTGGTAACGTTAACGCAACTTGGGTGCGTATTTTAGAATTTTTCACTGTGAGTGAAAAATTCGGTGAAATATTTAGCCTGACGTTCGTGCTGGGTCGTTTTGGGATGTGATTAACGTCTCAATTCCAGGCGGGGGGCTTCATCCCTCCCCAGGGAGAATGTATCCCTTCTCCTAAAAAGAGTAATGACTGAATGGATTATTTGTCACCTGATGCGTCCACGAAGGGGAATACTAAAGGAAGAGGGTTGTTTCCCCTCTACAGAGATGCAGATGGTTTATGCTACAGCTAAAACTGCCTGGGCTGAAATATTATTGAATAGGAATTCATTATTGAAAGCATATGATTATTAGTAATTGATAGGAATACTTGAAACAATGAAACAGTGTGCAAACTATTTGCATTAAATATTAATACTCCTTTATTTGTTCGTTTGTTTGTTTGGGTTTTATGGCATATCAACATTTGTAGATTATTCAATCCCAAATCCATTTCTAAACAAATAAACAGTTCTATTTCAAACAGTTAAGTTTAGCATAAGTACACAGTTAAAATTAATATAGCATAAGTACACAGTTAAAATTAATATTCATTCTATTCAAGCAGTTTTTATTCGAAAATTCAGTTTAGTATAAGTATAGATTTTGTTTACACACAGTTAAATGTCAAAACAGTTCTATTTCAAACAATTCAGTACAGTTTCAATATCAAAAACAATTCTATTTCAGATAAATCTGTTTAGCATACAAAGACAGTTCCATTTCAAACAATTCAGTTTGGCATAAGTACACAGTTTAGTTCTATTCGACCTATGAATAGGACCCTCTTAGATGCTATCACTCCGGCCAGAGTGGACCTGGGAGCGATGGCAATCAAGGGGTAGTCCGCACTCTCCAAAGCTCCGGTACGACTGGAGACTTAGTATCAGATTGTTTAGTGTCATATACAGGTCACTCTTTGGAGGAGTTCTACCCCTCTGCAGAAAGGCAATCAGTGTATTCTACAGCCCCAGCCGACTGGGCAAAGTAATACTCGATATCATGCAACTGTGTTCAAAAACTCTTAACAATGTATAACGAACGCAACATTCCTAATCTAATGGCATACCACAACCCAAGACGAGGTCATATGCCGTTAAAATCAATCAATTAATCAACCAAAAGACCCTTTACTCTGTCATGCCAACCAACTAAGTATAATTGTTACATCCATTGTTATTCATGTTAGTGTCTCAACATATTTGTAAGATTGCAAAAGAAGGAGCAGAAATTAACGACGACAAAATATAAAATACAACGATTTAGAAACATTGAGACTCAACAGCTTTAATAAGAAAGAACAATATTAAAAGCTTGAAAGAAAGATAGAAAGTTCGCAAGGATAAGAAGAAAGAAACAGGGAGATGAACAGCCAGAAAATAGTGAGAGGGAGAGAGATATATGTGGAAGAAGGACATGGAAAGATAAACGCTATTATGAGAAGAGAAAAGATACTAAAACACGTGATAGAATAAAAAGAAAACATGAGTTAAAACAAAAAAAATACTTAACAGAAAGAAAGCGAAGGCGAGAAAGAAATTAGAAAAGAATTAAGAAAGGGGATGTGGTGAAAAAGAAAGATATGAAGAGAGAGACAGACAGAGAGACAGACATAAAGGGAAAGAGAAAGCGATAGGTGGGAAAAGAGAAGGGGAAGTGTATACGAAGAGGAGGAGTGAGAGGAAGGTCATTGTGGAACTGGATGACGCTAAGACGCTGCGAGCCGACCCGAATGGAAGTCTAAGTATTTCCAAACCATGTTGCCAAGACAACCAACTGATAATTGTCCAGAATTGTCAATGGCCGAGACTGGAGGTCACAGTAAGAGAATTGCCAGGACTCGAACACATATAAATAGGTTCTTTCTTCTAGGTCTTTTGTTGCAGCTTTTCCATTTTCTTTCTTTCTTTCTTTCTTTCTTTCTTTCTTTCTTCATTTCTTCCTTTTTATAAAAAATATATTCTAAAATAAGATTCTTTCTTTCATTTCTTTCAACATTTCTTTCAATCATGACTCTTTCTTTCTTTTTTCTTTCTTTCTTTATGTTCTTTCTTTCAAGCCTCTCTTTTTTATATCATAGCTTTCTTTGTTTCTTTTTTCTTCCTTTCTTTCTTTTAGATCAATTTCATATCTTTATTTATGACTTATTTTAAATAGTTCTTTCTTTTCAGTTTTTATAAGATTTCCTTTAATCACAGCCCTTTCTTTCTTTCTTTCTTTCTTTCTTTCTTTCTTTCTTTCTTTCTTCGATGTCCCTGCTTTCTGTCCTTACTAATTTTTCTTTTGTTGATTTCGTTTCTTCATTTCTTTTTATCTTTTTAAATAATGTTTTTTCATCCGTTTCTTTTAATAATGGTTCTTTCTTTCTTTCTTTCTTTCTTTCTACAGTTTTTTCGATGTCACTCTTCATTTGTTTTTCTTTCGTACATTTATTTCTTTTCGCCGGTTATTTCTTATTTCATGATCGTTATTTCATTCATTCATAATAGATATTTCTCTCAGTCACGACTTCTTTCTTTCTTTCTTTCTTTCTTTCTTTCTTTCTTTCTAGTATTTTTCCGATCACACCGTTTTATTTCTTATTCTTTCGTGCTTAATTTCCATTACATGTATTACTTTTCGACACTTATTTCTTATTTTCTTCTTATTTAGTGATCGTTCTTTCTTTCATTCATAATGGAAATTTCTCTCAATCAAGACTTCTTTCTTTCTTTTTTCTTTTGAGTGTTTTGTTTTTTCGATGTCACTCTTCATTTCTTTTTCTTTCGGGCATTTATTTCTTTTCTTCAGTTATTTCTTATTTCTTCTTATTTCATGATCGTTTTTTCATTCTTTCATAATAGAAATTTCTCTCAATTAAAACTTCTTTCTTTCTTTCTTTCTTTCCATCGCCCGACTTCCTTACTTGTCTTCATCTTTCTATTTGCTCCTTCCCTTATATCCAAATTTCTTTAATTTTTATTTTGTCACGTCTGTTGCTCATATACTATTTCAATTTTTTCAGACATATTCACACCGTTAACTCGCTAGTGTTTTCTTTCGAATCTTTTAACTGTTTTATATTTGTTACGTTCATTTTTGTCTTCTTTTATTATTTTTTGATTAAAAAAATAAAGCTTTTGTTATATTATTTTTCATTCTCGTGTCTCAACTTTAAATATTTTTTCAGTTTAAATCTTGTTTTGGTCAAACCTTCTTCTCCCTCCCTTTTTTTATTTCTTTCTATATTGAAATTATTCCCTCTGTTTCTTTTTCGTCTCCATATTTCTTTTGCTCTTATGAGAAAGGCTGGTCTCTATTTTAATCTTTTCCCCTTATAGCACTGTCTAGTAAATTTTCTTCCATTCAGTTCTTCTTCTTCTTCTTCTTTGTTTTTGCTCGTTTCTTTCCACTGTCTTCTTTACATAATATCAATACATTACATTTTACACTTTTCTTTATTCATCTCTCTACACAAAACTCTCTCTCTCTCTCTCACTTTCTCTCTCTCTCTCATTCTTTCTGATTTGTTATCGCTCACTCTTTCCTTCATTTTTTTTCCTTAACTTTCTCTACAATTTTTATCTACGTCGTTCTACGTTTCTAATGCGGCCATTTATCGCAGAGCGCCCCCATTCAACGAACTTTTATCCTTGTAAGCTTATCTCTCATTCCCTAATTTTGCCTCTTGTTCGCGTATTTCTCTTCTCCCTTTCCCTCCAACCTCCATTTTTGTTTGCGCGTCTATCTCGCTTGCTCTCGTCTTTTCTCGCGTTATCTCATGCCTCTTCGCCGATTCAAAGCAACTCGACTCATTGCTCGCTCTTCACCTTCACCAAGGGCTGTGTATGGCATCTTCGTTTACTTCTTCCTAAGATGGGTTCTCCTGTCTCCCAAGTATTGATTGAAGCACTCAATCATTCAACGACCAGACCTTAGCAGAACACTCCGGAAACTCCACAAGCCATTGTTGAATAGGTATAATAAGAAGGAAATAGTCCTATTCTACGAACACATACGTACAAAAGTATATATATATATATATATATATATATATATATATATATATATATACATGTGTGTGTGTGTGTGTTTGTGTGTTGTATGTGAGTAATAGTGTATGCACACACACGTATATATATATATATATACATATTAGATACACCTACCCACATGCGTACAAACATATCAATATATTTACAACCATACATACATAAGATACGATGCACGTTCAATTTAACAGTTAATGCCGTGGTATGAAATGAAATAAGCAAAGCCAGTTCAAATCTTGGATGTGACTGTGTTTCATTTCACGCTGAAGCCCTTGGGAAAGGCATGAATCCATCTACTTTTACCTAAGCTATGAGTAAATATTAGTAGGATAGTCTGGTTTCGATGGCCTCGTATGGCAACTTTCCTAGGAGAAGGAAAACTCTGAATTCAAACCAGTTGTACTCCACTTCAAGATTGATCATGTGTTGCATCCCGTTCGTTGAAGAGGGATTTGTTAAATGATTAGAAAATAGAAAACGTACAATACAGTAAAAAAAAAAAAGAAACAAAAATGGTGCTTGATACCTCAATGCTTATCAATTAGCATTATAAGGTGCATGTCAAGTGTAAGGTGGAGCAATCCAGAGAAGAGAGTTGCGTCCTATCCAACACATTGGTGGGTTGCCTTCCACTATAATCGAAAACTTTTCTTTCAATGTGAATATAATCGAAGTGTGCGTAACATGATCGTTGTATTCGGGGAAAATATAACCAGTGTGATGAGTTTAGATTCTGGACTCTGCTATTTGTGTTCCACTTCTGGCTAATACCATTGAAAAGGTATGAATCCATCTCCATTAATCGGTATATGGTATAGTATATTAGGCTGGGTAACTTTGGTAAGGGAACGAGTTTATCAGAAGAGGAAATCCAATTTTCAACAACACTATCAATAAGTGGTTAGGTAAAATGTATTACTCCTTTATGTAACTGTCCTTTGGGAAAGTTTGAATCTTGTAGAAAACTAGGTAGAAGGATTATGGAGTAGAAAGTGGGTATTTATCGTCAGATGAAAGCAGATGGTCAGGGATGGTGTGACCAAAGGGTTGTTTCTCACTGTTGCTACTATAACTAAAATAATTGATATGACTTAAGGAGAAACACGTTACAAAACATTTGCTCAACAAAGCAAATGTCATGAGCTGCTGTGGCTTACAACATAAAACGTACGAGGTTCGGCTGGAAAGTTCATAAACTGACCAAGATACATACATACATATTCCATCCATATTGCAGTGCTTGAATCTCATTGATCAAAAATAATCAACAGCTTATTTGAGGATCATTAAATAAGTTTCCAGACTTTTTTTCGTATGGGCACTTTTATTGGTAGTACACACATGAAACTCTAGTCCCCTTTGAAGTAATCTCCTCCGACTGCAATGCACTTGTTGTACCGTTCCAACAACTTCTTGAAGGCCTCATTGAGGTCCACTTGTGTTAGCGTGTCAATGACCTTCGTCACAGCCTCTTTCATTTCCTCAATTATCTCCTAACGACAGCGTCTGAACTTAGGGAGTAACCAAAAGTCACAGGGAGCAAGGTCTGGACTATAGAAAGGGTGAGGAACTGTTTTGATGTCCATCTTGGTCAAATAGTTTGGGACAAGGATGGAGTTGTGGACTGGTGCATTGTCCTGGTGGAAATGCCACTGACCCGATTTGAAGAGTGCTGGCCTCTTCCCAAGGAACCTCTTCCTGAACTCCCTTAAAACCTCAACATAGTAACCCTAACCCTAACCGTTTGGCCAATCAACTCTTGTGTATTGACTTCCTTACTCCTCCCACATCTTTCATCATCCCTCACACACTCGCTGCCTTCCTTGAATCTCTTATGCCACTCAAAAACTAATGCTCGATTCATGCAAGATGGTCGAGAAGTAGTCTAAAGCATTTCATACGTTTCTGTGGCATTTTTTCCAAGTTTAAAACAGAATTTTATTGCATATCGTTTTTCTAAAGTGTCCTCATGTCTAGATTGCATTTTTGAAATTCACCAGCTGTGACAATCTGGCTTTAGTAGGGTGTATTCCAATATCTGCTGTAGCTGTTCATTTGAGCGTGAAATCATAAAAATTGGTCAGTCAACTCATAAGATGTATAGCAATAACATAGTCAATTTTCAAGACTCTACACCAATTTTAAATGCCTGTACAAAAAAGTCTGGAAACTATTGAAGGCACCACGTATGATGTCGTTATCTAAAAAAATTTCAACCTTAATTCGTATATATAAAGTGGCCTGTAAATCTTTCGCTTCTGGTTTGTTTTTATCTCCTTTTACCTGAGATTGACACGTATTCTTAAATAAAGAAAAATCACTCATTATTTTATCCATTTTTCTAAATTGGCAAACGCCATGGATCGCGAATAGAACATTTTTTGTGTCTCCTAAACACCAGATCAGAAGTATATTTTCTTTTTTAAGTCGAGAAATTATATTGTAAATTGGATTACCAAGGCGTCACTTGTATTCGATATTGATTGGTGACTCAGTTGTAAAGTTTCGGCTCTGCAATCTGTGGTCGCTGGTTATATCTCCAGTGGTGAAAATCACAGTATACACTGCTGATGAGACCTAATAAGGTCGAAACAGCCGTCCAGTGTTTCCGAATGTCTTGCGTAAATGTTCGCTGGATTTTCTGGTCATGGTAATTCAATTCACAAACAGATCAGAACATCAACAGTCGTTGTATAAAACCTTCGTATGTTTACACTGTTGATGTTTAGATATTCATCAAATATTCACACACACATATATATATATATATATATATATATATATATATATATATATATATATATATATATATACTGGTAGTATAGCCATATCCATTTATTGAATGAAAATTATTTTCTGGTCTAAATATCTTCACTCCATCATATATATATATATATATATATATTGTCATCCACACACAAACTGTTTTGTTGAATTACAACTTTTCTGTGTGGATAGACATGTAGGGACGCTTCATCTTTCTATAATGCAGGCACCTGGCTAATAAGTTTTGCTTTAGGTTTGGGTGGAGTGGTTTTAAAATTAACCGTGAATAGCTGTCTGTGTTGTTTGTTTGCCAAGATATTTGTGGCTGTCATGTTTTATTTCAAGCCAGACTAGTTAAGTTTCATTGAGGGAGCACCATTCAAATTAACAGTGACTCATCGGGCAAGTTCATTTGTTTCTACAGATATTTGTGACTCCCAAGGTAGGGGGATTAAGTTTCATATATTAAATCCAAATGGCACATATGTTTGAAGATTTTTTCTCCACTTGTCTTTTTTATGTATATATTTTTTGAATTCTTTTATGATGGTGAATTTTGTAGCTTTCTTAAAATCGTGACCGTTTGAGAAGAAATGTTGTTCTTCGAATATTAGGTTGTTGTGATCCATAGATTTGATTTTGTGTTAATAATTATTTAGTCAATGCGTCTTCTGATTTTTCAGCGTTTTGTTTTTGGAAGCATTAAACAATCAGATAAATGAATGGAATTTTTGCTTCTACAATTTGATTTATGGTTATTTTAAAGATTTTACAGTTGTAAAAACTAGTGAATAAATTGGTTGATTTGAAGTGTCTCTAACATATAAAATCCTTTTAGATTTTTTAAACATTTTATGAAAAATTTATTTTCTCACAAAGACGAACACCTAAGTTTGAAACTATTTGAAAACAATTCATAAATAGATAATATGAAATGAATATTCCTATTTGTATTTTTCATCTTCTCTCTCTCTCTCTCTATATATATATATATATATATCATGGCGTCGGGTCTGTTTTAGTATATACGTATCGACTTAAAACTCAAAAAGAGATCTCGTTGAGCATTTAAAATCTTGCATATGTTCATAACAAGGAAAAGTAGAAAATTTAGTTTTTGATTTTTACTGATTAAATCATATAATTCAATAATTAAAATCAATCGATTGTTGAACATTTCTCAGTTCTTCATAAGAAAGCACAAAAAAAGCACGTGCAACTCTACACATCTAAGTAAGACCAACCGTGTTTAAATATTGCACAAATTCTATCAGAAAATATGAATTAAATGCTTTTTTAAATTATTGTTTTGTGAATCATTATTTTTGGAGAGCTAAAATAATTACACGAAAATGTTTAAAACCAACGGGCACATTTTGAAAATATTATTTTTGATGTAAATCAAAAAGGAATTGTAATGCAAAAAAAATTACAGTTTCAATTCGTTGCTTCTTTTTATAAGGAAACATTTTTACTTTAAGATTCTTTTTATTTTACCTACCTAAAAAAATTCCTTTTTACTGATTAAATGCAATGTTTTCGAATAATTCTGATTAAATTAAACGAAATCATTATTTGATGACTCAAAAACTGATTTCTTGAACGAATACTTTTCATATTTCAAAAAGCAAAATACATTGATTTTTAATCAGTGTAACTCAAAATCTTAAAAAAAAAGAAGAGAAAAAAAGAAGAAACGAATATTTTTCATGTGAATTAATACACGAATTTTTCTCCTGAAAATAAGGACTCATTTTAATACTTATGTTCTTTTTATAATTACATCTTAATCGGATAAAAAGGGAAATAATTAAACTAATACATTCTTATCCCTGCAATTTAACGGGTAATTAAGAACTGCATTTAAAAATGTCCTATTTTTAAAGTCTTTAGAAAAATGAAATTTTGATGTTTCAAACCACTCGAGTTTTTAGGGTTACATTTTTTTATATAATAATGTTTTGAATGTAAACAAAAAAAAAATCAACATTAAAAGAATATTGTATTATGTGAATTTAAGGATTCTTTTATCGTAAAATTTTTAGAAAGAAAATAAAAATTTGAATTAAAACTTTGAAGCGTTTAAAAAAATCATTACCAAAATTTTTTTTATAACTGAGCACTCATTATTAATAATTACTAATAAATTTAGATATCATGTTAGATACCATTCATAAAACAAGAGACTACTTTTGATATTCATTTAAAGGCGAAATCTTTCAACTATAAATAAGGACACATTTTTTATTCTTAGTTTATTCCTCCTTTCCTCCTTTCTATCTCACTTACTGGTAACCCTAAAATCCTCTTAGACCAGATACTTCTGCTAGTCTTTACACGCACACACACAAATTCAAAGAGACACCCACACATATATTTATAAGCATGTTCTTCGGAAGACCGTGGAGTATTTTCTTTTTATGATCTAATTGAATACGTTCAAGTCTTCCTGTTAGTGTCCTTATGTCTGGGTAGAGGTGGTTAAGAAATTGCCCCATACTAGCCCGAGCGCTTTTGACCATTTCGCTGGTCGTCCTCGGGAGTTGTGCTTTATTGTTGCGCTGAGTTGCGCTGAGTTTCTATATTCATTTCGAAGTTTTTTTTATATAGTATATAATTGGTTCATTCTGTTAAAATGGTCAATATCGCTTGGATTAGTATGAGGTGCTTTCTTCACCAACTCAACCCAGACAAAGAAAATACCCCGCGATCTTCATCAGAATATGGTTCTATATATATATATATATATATAAGGAGGAGCTAGTACTGTAATGATTATCTTCGTAGGAAATGGACACGGCGACACGAGTTCAAATCCTGGACGAGACTGATTGCATTTCACATTGCACTAATACCCTTGGGAAAGGTATGGATCCAATATTTCTACCTCCAGCTATGGGGTAAATAGTAGGGCAGACTGGGTTCTTCAGCCTTGGTGAGGCAACTAGTTTAGGAGAAGGAAAAACTCTGAATTCAAACCTGTTAAACTCCGCTTAAAGAATTGACCTTGTTTCATACCCTGCCCGAGCTGAGGGGTTGGTAAATATGTATATATATATATATATATATGTGTGTGTGTGTGTGAGTGTGTGTGTGTGTGTGTGTGTGTGTGTTTGTGTGTATGTGTGTGTGTATTTATATAATTATGATCAGGGTTAATATTTAACGGTAAAAGTTTTTTTTTTCCGTAAAACATTTACACCGCTTAATGCGCCAAAAATCAGAGCATTATTACAATATATTTAATATACAAAATTAAGTATATAAAACAAGATAAAACTTCGACTCAGAGTTTCACGCTTTCTGTCCTCAGATGAGCTAGTATTTAACATATATGACTTTTTCTGTAATCATTCGGTGAAAGCTAAATCAGACGTGTTGAATGCTTTCTCACTTGAGTATCGAGTGATTTTATCTTGTTCTATATCTTATATCATACTTGATATATATATATATATATATATATATATATATATATACTCTTAAGGCGTGGGAATCAACTCAATGTGGTGAACATCAACATCATGTCTTCTGAAATCCTCTAACCATTTGATAACCGAAAATCTTACGTTAATAACCTTTTAAAACAGAAAATACCGAACTTCAGAACCAAATATATTTTCTTTCTATAATAAAGAATTAAAATTCCAATATGAAGGAGCGAATATTTCAACCAACAGTTTTAGATAAATGGTAGAACTCGATCAAAACATGTACTTGATAATATAATGGATCCTAGAGTAAATTTTGTATCGCATCGCACACACACACACACACACATACATATATATATATATATATATATAGATAGATAGATAGATAGAGAGAGAGAGAGAGAGAGAGAGAGAGAGAGAGAGAGATAGATAGAGAGAGGTGGCCCAGTCAGCTAGAGTCGTAGAATACACCGATTGCTTCTCTGCAGGGGTAAGACTCCTCCAACGAGTATCCTGGATATGACCCTAAACAATCTGATGTTGATGTTCAAGTAATGCTGGAGCTTTGGAGAATGCGGAGTATCCCTTTATTGCTGTCAGTTCTAGGTCCACTCTGACCCGGAGTGGTAGCATCTGATAGGGTCCTATTAATGGGTCAAATAGAACTAAAAAGTGTACTTATGCCAAACTGAATTGTTTGAAAAGAGAACTGTTTTTGACCTTTAAACTGTACTTATGCTAAGCTGAATTCTTTGAAATAGAACTGTTATCATATTCAATTGTGTGCAAGTAAAAATTGTACTTATGCTAAACTGAATTGTTTGTAATTAGAACTGTTTGTATGTATGAAAATTGATCTGGCAGTAAATATTCTACTATGGTTGATATGCCATAAAACCAAATCAAATCAAAGAGAGAGAGAGAGAGAGAGAGATTAATCAGTTTTATTGTATCGCTAAAACAGCTCTTTTCCCAATATAAAGACTTATTCATTAGACTTTGATTTGTTGTTGAACAACGCCTATGATTGAGACATTAGGAGAATCGATCTCTCTACCAAGGGTCTGCTGATCAAGATTGCTTTCCATTACACCACGTGGGTCCTTTTTAGAACACTCATTTACTAAATTTAGTTTACTTATAATACAAAGCCAGTAGTATTGGGCTCCCTGTGAGAAGCAAACTTATAAACAATTGTATGCTCATTCAGCTTGCTAACCATTACACCTGTTCACGCTAATTTTAATTAACTTTCTCTTTGACCTACGACATGACAAATGTGGCGATTCTTTCCAACTCAATTATTTAGTCTGCATATATTATTTCAAAATCACTTATCAAAAAGAAGAAAAAAAAAATGAAAACTGATTATTTGACGAAATAAGATTAAAAATGAATCGCAATGTTTTATTATTCATTTTCAATTTTAATTTTAAATAATCTGCTTCCATTATCCCTTTCAATGTGCTATTGCTTTGTTGATAGCTTTTATAATTATTCTCAGCTGAGTTAATTTATTTTGGTATGGTTTCTTTCTTTAATATCATATAAACTTACATGGGTTACTCTGTCTCTTTCAAGATCTCGTCAGATCCCCATTTAGCATTTGAACAAGAATGTAAGCCATTCAACCAAAGAAACAAAATGAAACCAATAGTGCATAGCCAGAAAAGTTCAACATGAGATGTGTCAATAATAATTTTACAGCCAAGCAATTTTTCTTTTCCCTTCACAATCTCTTGTACATATTGGTTTAATTTCTTTGTTTAATTGCTTGTCAAACTTTGTGGTTTATTCAATGTCAAAACCATCCTTGTAGAAGAATAGTAATGCTACTATTTAACCTATAGCGTTAGGGATAAGGGGGTTCATACCTTTTCCAAGAGTATTAGTTTGAAAGTGAACGTTACTGTTTGTTTTGCCGTTTAATGACACGTCAACATTCTTGGCTTATTCAATGCCTAATTCATCCTTCTAGAAGAACAGTAGTAGTACTATTTAACCCATTGCTGGGAGGATAAGGGACTTCATACCTTTCCCTAGAGTATTTGTCCAAAAGTGAACGGAATAATGCGACTGGAATTCGAACTCGCTTACTACGATTCCGCAGTCCAGCGCTTTAATCTTTAAACCATGAGAACACCCTCGAACGTTATTGTGTGACTGGAATTTGAACTTGCAAACTACAATGGTAGAAAACAGCACATTAGCCACTAATCCATAGGAACTCCCCCCGCATACATATAGATACTTAGCTGAACAAATGATGGCACAAGGTATAATGATATAATTTTGGATTGTTTTTTTTTCTTCGTTTAATAGAATGTCAACCTTAGTGGGTTATTTAATGCCAAAGCCATCCTTTCGAAAAACGGTAGTGTCACTATTCAAATTATACTTTTCTCAAAGGTAATTATCCGAAAATGAACGGGTAAGGCGACAGGAGATCGATCTCACTTAATAGGATGTAGCAGTCTAGCACCTTGGCTACTACGGAACGGGGATTCCCTGCCGCTGTTAGGGATGTGATCAACTTTTACCTTATAGTAAACCGGCTTATAAATGGAATCTTTCACCACATTTTTTCTCAGATGTAAGATACTATTTACCAACCCCTCCGCTCAGGCAGGATATGACACAAGGTCAACTTTTAAGCGGAGTTTAACAGGTTTGAATCCAGAGTTTTCCTTCTCCTAGACTAGTTGCCTAACCAAGGCTGAAGAACCTAGTCTGTCCTACTATTTACCCATAGCTGGAGGGAGAATAATTGGATTCATACCCTTCCCAAGGGTATTTGTGCTATGTGAAATGCAATCAGTCTCGTCCAGGATTTGAACTCGTGTCGCCATGTCCATTTCCTACGACGATAACGACTACACCACGGGCATCTCTGATGTAAGATAAATATATTTACTTACAATAGTGACTCACCTTACAAAACCGAACTTGAAATTTTTAATTTTGAAAAATCTTCTTTAATTTTTTTAATTGTAGGGATACATTTCCATACTTTCAGTATGTGTATGTATTGTAATTAATTCACTAAATCTTTAATTAAAAACCTTTCTTTCATTTTTTTTAATTATAAGGATAAATTTTCTCAACGTTTCGGTCCTCCGGTCCTCCTTTACCCTCTGGTATATCTTGCCGTTGTAAGTAACAGAATAGCAAACTAAACCTTTCATTCAATTCGCGGGAATAAGATGTTCTTATGCAAATGTCACTTATGGTATTACGTCTTGAATGAATTCATTCATTTTCTTATTTTGACCTTGTACTATCGTCAATACATCTAATGAAAAAAACTGGCCTCATATTAAAAAAGGCAAAAATCAGACGATGTCCCGAAGAAACTACCACTAATGCAGACTACGCAGATGATATAGCGCGTCTTAACAATTAACAAACCCTACAAAAGAGCAGCAGTAAAGTAATTTGCCGCCTTTCTCATAAGCCATCAAAGTAAGGTAAACAAGACATGCGAAAATAAGTCGTAAGCGAAGTTCTTCTGTGAGTTCCCACACACAGACACACCAGGGTTGTCAGATCAGCAAAACCCTTCATTTCTGTGCGGACACTGGATCCCATCGGAGGGACCTGTTGGGAGCAATGGACAAGAGAGAGAGAGAGAGAGAGAGAGAGAGAGAGAGTCTAAGGAATCAGTTCTATCAGAATGACTTTATAATGACGATGATAGACGCCACTTCTCTTTCAGCTAAACCTGGAACCAGGGAGTGAACTCCCGATTTCTTGGTAGATTCCAAGTCGATACTCTTAACGAAGATCTTTATCCTCTCAGCTTCTGTCACAAGGCAAATTAACTGGTACGCGGTATTCCTACACGTGGGCAGCTGAATGAGAACATTCTACCTGTGGGGATTAAATAAATGGTTTGTTCAAAATCCCTTAGAGGATACCGACTTCCACAGAAGATACTTGAAAGAAATGTACGATTGGTTATTAGTTATTGTTTTATGGCATATTAACAGTTGTGCATTATCTAATACCAAATCTTTTTGTTTTATATATGATTTTTAAGCGACTAGTTTGTAAGTACATATTTGGCGTTTCATGACAGATCAATCCTTCTGGGTTATTTAACGCCAAGTTATATGTATATATATATGTAAGACGTTTATGGTTCTTACCAGCTCACTTGGTGAGTTAATGGAGGACCAAATGTTGCAGTATTGTTAAATAGTGCTCAATATCAGTGATAGAGCATTTATATATATATATATATATATATATATTCAATTCATCTGAAGAATGAAAAATACATGAAACCCAGGATCACAGACACAACCATATAATATCTATATCTATCTATGCGTGTGATAGATAGTGAATAGTTTGTTGATAACTTTATTATGAAACGAGTTGTTGGAGCTCATTTGTTTGCACAAAGTTTATAGGTTTCAAGTAGTTTTATCTAACGCTAATAATTCTATTTAATATCAATCTTTTGTTTGCACACATTTAAATAGTTTCAAGTATTTTGATCAAACATTAATAATTCTATTTCGTTTAAAGTTGTTGAAGCATTGCTATCTAATACTAATAATTCTATTTATCAAGTATTCCAATATAAAATAAATAATGTGTACACAACTTAATTGTTTCAAATAAGTTATGATAATAATCTTTCGCTAATAATTGAACAGTTCTATTTGACTCATGGATTGAACGATAACAGCTACAACCAATCTAAGTCAGAATGGACCTAGGAGTAAAGGCAATGGAGGGGTCTCCACATTTCCCAAAGCTCCAGGACTACAGCCTCACCAATAGATTCAATTCCATGTCATACCCAGGACACTCGTTAAGGAGGGTCTTACCCTTAGGCAGAGGTGCAGTCAACCCATTCTGTAGGCCTAGTTAACAGGTTGGGGAATTGTTCGAGTCATATCAGGAAATGTTTTAATCTGTAATGGAGGATCCAGCTCAGGCGTGTTTTTTTCTTGTGGTGTGAGAAGGGTTTCAATATTCAGTATGTGCTGTAACTTAGATTAGATAGTTATCTAGACTTTTTTCGGTTCTTCGGCGAAGTGTATAAGTTATTTTCGTTATTGCTCTCGCCATGAAGGTGCGCTAAGTGAAACGGTTATCGTAGTGGGAAATGTAATCGGAGAGGTGAGTTCAAATCCTCGTTGAGGTTTGTTGTGTTTTAGTTACATGGTAATACCGTTGGGGTAGGCATAAATCCATCTGTTATCTCCAAAGCTATGTGTAAATAGTAGAACCGACTGAGTTATTTAGTCTTAGTTTTGGTTAGGCAACCAGTCAAGGAGAATAAAACTACTGATTTTAAGTCAGTTGTAATTTGCGTAAAAATTGATCTTGTGTCACATCATCTCTATGGTGAAGGGGTTTGGTTATACATACTTTCGCTATTTGAGATTTCGGTGGGTGGGAGGTGTAGATAACTGTGTTGGAAAAAAAAGCCATTATACAAATGAATGTTACTTGTAGCTGAAAGTCACGCTCATTATCCTAAACATCTTAATATCTTCATGATTGAGGCCGAAAATCGAGTATAAAACGGAAAAGACAGAGCCGGAGTTAAAAAGAATTAAAGAAACCCTGAAACAGACAACACATTTTAATCTTTAAGAAAAAGTAAAATATATAGAAACAAAGATAGCAAAAAAAATGTTTCAGCCTCGAAACCATGCCTAACCCCAAAGACATCATCTGATGAAGGGGTTTGTTGATTGTACAGCTGTTTTTTTTTTTTCCTGCAATGTATGAAATTCTATCGAACAACAGAAAATTGTCAACGACACCTGTTTCTGCCGTAGGGGAATTAAAAAAAGTTCAAAATCATCATTCTTTGCTATTATTGTTTGGTGCACTATGGTCTTTATAAAAATAGCTGATGAGCTCTAAGTTTAATCAATTAACAACGGAGATTTGAACTGAATTTGATAGGTTAACAAGAAAACAAAATGGTGGCCAGAGTGAATTTTCCCTTCAGATACGCTGAAATCTATTGTCAGAGACAGACGACTTGCAGAATAACAAAATAAAAGAATTGAAAAATTTAGAGACTCTTTTATAGAACAATTACGAATAAAATATCGTAGACAGTCTTCACGCTTAGAACATGATGTTTACAGGCACTTCCTAAAGCAACTACGACTACAGTGAAAAAAAAAAATAATGTGGATTTAGTTAGACTCCCACAGGATATAGCTGTTCGGACAGATTACAGACTGAAATAAAAGTCGACGAAAACTGGTCCAGCGACAGGACCTTACCTGAGAGTTAAGATAAAATAAAGGGGAAAGTATGACAATATAAAGGTGCATATTCCTGAAAATTCTTTGCGAAGGGCAGGATGTGACACGAGGGCATTTTATTAGCGAGATAAAGCGAGTTTAAATTCAGAGTTTTCTTTCTTCTAGACAGGTTACTAAAGAGCTGTCTGTTCCACAATGCTAGTATCGGGGGTAGGGGGAGATAAATTGAATAAATATAAAAATTACGACTATTACTATGGTGTTAGTTCCCTGTGTTTGACACTGAGCTGCACCCAGTAGTGAGACTCCAATTCTCTTTGGGAGTAGTAGTCATTCATTTGTTGCAATTACTCCCCGGTTGCCTAATCGGCTGGGGCTGTAGAATACACCGACTGCTTCTCTGCAGAGGGGTAAGACCCCCGCCCCGCCAACGAGTGTCCTAGATATGACACTAAACAATCTGATGGTGAGGTTCCAGTAATATTGGAGCATTGGGAAATGCGGAGTTCCCCTTCACTGCCATCGCTCCCAGGTTCACTCTGGCCCGGAGTGGTAGCACGTGATAAGGATCCTATCTACGGGTTAAATAGAACTAAATCGCGCTTTCTTGACTTTACTGTTTTTTGAATTTAGACTGCGTATTTATGCTAAACCGAATTGTCTAAAATAGAACTGTTTTGACATTAAAACTACGTTCTTCTGCTGAACTGAATTGCTCGAAATAGAATTGTTTTGACATCTAAACTGTGAACTTATGCTAAACTGAGTTATCTGAAATAAAACTGTTTTGATATTTACTCTTTGTATTGCCCAGTCGGCTGGGGCTGTAGAATACACTGACTACACCTCTGCAGAAGGGTAAGACTCCCCAATGAGTGTCCTGGAAATATGACAATAAACGATCTGATGGTGAGGCCCCAGTGATGTTTGAGCTTTGGGGAATGCGGAGAACCCCTTCATTGCCATTGTTCCCAGGTCCACTATGGCCCGGAATGGTTTCACCTGTGACAACCTTATCTATGGGATAAATAGAAATAAACTCCATACTTATGCTAAACTGAATTGTCGGAATTAGAACTGTTTGACTAAACTGAATGGCTTGAAATTCAAATGTTTTTGACAAATAAACTGTGTACTTACATTTAAATTGCGTGCTTATAATAAACCTATTATAATAATAATAGGCCTTCGTCAGTCGTGTGTCGATGTCTTTTTCGGTTGATGAGACGCTACTTCCTAGGTAGGTGAATTTGTCTACTAGTTTCAGAGAGGCTCCGTTTAGTGTGGCAATGTTGCCCGTTTGGTTGTAACACATATATTCAGTTTTGTTTGCATTGACATGGAGGCCAATGCCAGCTGCGGCTCGTTCCAGACTATGCAGTAGTGTTTCTGCTTGATTAGGCGTATTCGCTAGTAACGCCAAGTCATCAGCGTAGTCGGCGTCCGTGATTGTTTTTGCAGGGTACCTTTTGCTTCTTCTCTTAGTCAGCTCGAAGCCATTTTCTCTGATTTTGTCGATCGAAGTCCTAAGCACATAGTCTAGATAGATGATAAAGAGGTACGGGGCTAGTGTGTCTCCTTGTAGTACTCCTGCAACAATGTCGAAGTATTCCGTGTCTCCATCTGGTGAACGTACTTTCACTTTGGTGTTTCTGTAGAGAATCATTATCGCTGCTACTGTTTCTTTTGGTAGGCCGTATGCTAGTAGGATTTGCTCCATCTTCCCTCTGTGTATGGAATCGAAGGCCTTGGTAAAGTCGACAAATAGTAATGTCGCCTGTAAGTTTTTTGCCCGAACGCCTTCAAGGATTCTACGGATGGTCAGTATTTGTGAGGTTGTGGATCTATTTCTCCGGAAGCCGTTTTGGTTTTTCCTAAGGATGTTGTCTATTTTGGGTTCTATGCGGTTTCGTAGTAGGGCATTGTAGATTTTGGCTGCAATGGATGTAAGTGTTATCCCTCGGTAGTTCTTGGCTAGTCCGAGGTCGCCTTTTTTAGGGAATGGAAGGATGCATCCCTTCGTCCATCTTTCTATCCTATTTTGACTATAGACTGCGTTGCATTGCCGGAGCAGTATATCGCCGAATTGTCTAGTCTTCCACACTTCTGGGGGGATCTCGTCTAGCCCTGCTGCTTTCCTATTTTTAATTCTTCTGAGAACTGATTCGAGTTCTTCTTTGGTGAAAGGACCTAGTTTAACGTCTAATTGCTTACTAATAATTCTGGTGATCGGTTCATCCGTTATTTCCGGTGGGTTTCCTAGTAGATTTTTGAAATGCTGTTCCCACAGTTTTACTCTTTCTTGTTGGCTTGCAGCTTTCAATTTTGCTTTGGCTGTGCTCTTCCTTCTACTTACTTCGTTTATTGTTTGCCAGGCTATCCTGGATTGTCTATCTTCCACCGAGTCTCTAATCTTATCTATCTGATTTTGTATGTATTCTGCCTGTTCTTTTAGATATATTCCTGTTAATTGATGTTGAGCCTTTTCTAGTTTTCGTGCATTTGTGTTTGTTGGGTTCTTTTGATAGCTTTTGGAGGCAGTTTTCACAAGTGTACGTTTTTCTCTTACCGCTGGCGTTTCCCAAGGGGCTCTATATTTAGTTCTAGGTTTTGTTGGAATACACTTTGCTGCCGCCTCAAGGTGTGCTTCTACAAAATTTTCATATTCGTCATTTGGGGTACCTTTTTCTGCCTTCTCTTGTAGTGCTTCGAATCTGTTTCTTAATTCTAATGCATATTTATCTCTAATATCTCTGTTGTTGAGTAGGGCCCAGTCATAGTGCTTGGTTGTCGTTTTACGTGTGGCGTTTTTTCGTAGGCTTAGACGTACTTTGGCCGTAACTATTCGATGATCGGAGGACACACCCTCGAAAGAGGAGTATGCCTCGCAATTCATCGCGCTATTTTTCCATTTCCCGTTTATAAGGACGTAGTCTATCTGTGCTTTACTCTTATTCACGTATGTGTAGGTCCATAATTTCCCTTCCCTTTTTTGAAAGTTTGTATTGAGGCATGTTAATCTATTTTCTATCATGAAATCTATTAGATGTTGTCCATTCCTGTTTGATGCGTTGTGTAGGCTGTATTTGTTGTGTCTGTTTTTCCCGATTTGTGCATTCATATCTCCGCCAATGACTAGCAGGTTGTGTTTCGGAATGCTACGTACTAGGGAGGATAGATCTTCGTAGAAGGTGATCATTTCGTTTTCTTCGCTAACATTGGTAGGGCTGTAGCAGGAGATAATTGTTGCTTTGGGGTTGCCATTAAACGTTGCGGCCATCATCCTAGGTTGTATTCTCTCAATGCTGTTCAGTGTTTTTAACGCTCTTGGTCCTAGAAGCATTCCCACCCCTCCTACCGATGCATTGATAGAGTTTTTCCATGCGGATACAGTCACCAGCATCCATCCATTACTAGTTTCGTGATACTTGATATCTTCGGTGTGCGTGTATCGGTGCTCTTGTATGCAAATTATGTCTATCTTATGTTCTACGGCTGATGCAGTTAGCTCTGATAGTTGACCTATTCTATTTAGGGTTCTCACGTTAAATGTCGCTATCTGTATCGTTTGTTTGCATTTTAGTAGTTTTTGTTTGAGTTTGAGCTCTGTAGCTGATTTTTCGAACACTGAGGCCAGGGCTCCAACCTCAGCAGGACGCGCCCCTTTTTTACCCGCGCGAAGAGCGATGCGGTTTATGTATCTGGTTTTAGTACGAGTCATGGTTATCTTTCAATGGCTGTTTTTATTCTCATCTATAGAAGCCACTCTTATAGATGAGCAGCAGTAGTTCCCCGATCGAACTGACAATACTGAGCGTTAAGCCGCAGGACTCACACGTACATCACGCTGCTTCCCATGTGTATGTGTTAGGAAAAAAAAAAAAAAAAAAGAAAAAAAAAAGAAAACTTTTTTTTTTTACTTTAAGTTTTAACTTAGTTAAAGTCCAAGACTGCGGTCTGTTAAAATTCAATGACATTTTGGGGTATATTTCAGCCTATCATCCGATTCCGGCCCTGACAGGTTTTTATTTTATTGGTAGAATTCGATTTTTGACTTCGGTTGCTTTTTTTTTTTAATTTTTAACTGAGAGTATGCAATAAGACTTCTAAGCTTAAGAAAGTTCTATTTTTGTTTGCCCTGTATACTAACGCATTCGACAAGCGTCGTTATACGTCATTTTATTTTATTTTATTTATTTATTTATTTTATTTTATTTTTATTTTTATTTTTTTCCTTGGGGGGCAATTTTGGGGTTTTCTTTAGCAAATTTAGAAGTTCGTCTTCCAAAAGTAAAGTTTTTCCTGAAAATTAAGTCGCATAAGTCTTCATTCTTCATTTAAACAGCACAGAATACAGCTGAGATTTAAGACATTACTATTTTAAATCAAATGTGCATTTTAAATGAACAGTTTAGTAGAATAAATTTACTGACCTCTGTGAAAAAACTTCTGGAAACGGAATCACTTCCAACGTATACATACTATTTCAACAAATGAAGGATTGAATTATTACTAATTTTTAATAGTATTTATATTAAAGGTTCCACTCCTATATCATGGTCATCTAGTGGGGTAGACAGACAGAGAGAGAGAGAGAGAAAGAGAGAGGAGGAGTCAACTCTTTTATGGCTTTCGTCTTTAGCACGTGTTAGACTACATTTGAGGTGTTTTGGATATATATATTTTTTTCTTTCTTTTCTTGCGGGGGGCAATTTTGGGGTTTTCTTTAGCAAATTTAGAAGTTCGTCTTCCAAACAAAATCTGTAATTATACTTAACCAAATTAGCTGAATTAGAACTGTTTGACTAAACTGAATAGCTTGAAATAGAAACTTTTTGACAAGTAAACTGTGAACTCATGCTAAACTGAATTGTTTGAAATAGAACTGATTATTTGCATAAAAATGGATTTGACGTTAAATAACTTACAAAGGTTGATATACCATAAAAACCCAACCAACCAACCAACCAACCAACTACACCCCGATCACCCTGACCTGGAGTGGTAGAACTAGTTAGAGTCCAGTTTATGGGTAAAATGAATATATTTGCAAATTATTTGTATTTGATAGGAATACTTGATATCATATAACCATGTGCGAAAACTCTTAAACTACACCAAAAATGTGAATATCAGCGTAAAATATAAACAATTCTCTAACCTCTAGCATAAAACAACCACAGATGGGTTGACATGCAGATAAAATCCATTAATAAATCAATCGAAAACTTCGAAGAGTACTGATACTGAAGCGAAAAATAGAATTGGAAGAAAAAAGCACATCATGCAAGGAACATAAATTATAAAAAAAAAATCTTTTTCTGTTATTTATTGTATCAACTGTGATAGAGAACTCTCATTTTGAAAACAGGAAAGCATACGAGATTAAAAGATAGGAAATCATGAATTATTGTCTCATTCCTGGCAGCCCAATTGGTTTGGGTTGTAGAATAGACCAACTGCATATCTGCCGATGGGGTAAAACCACCAACGAGTGTCCTGATTATGACATAAAACAATCTAATGGTGTGGTTCAAGTCCTGGAGCTTTGGGGAATGTGGAGTACCCCTTCATATACATTGCTCACAGATTCACTCTGACCCGGAGTGATAGCACTTGACAGGATTCTGTTTATGCGACAAATACAACTGTTTGATCATTTAGCTGTGTCTAATTAGTTAGTGATAAATACCTATACTTTGAACCATTTAACTTTGCAAATAAACCAGTAGTATTGGCTATAATAATTTGTGTTAAATAGCAATACTTATAATCACTTCTCTGTCTGTAGTAAATTGAATTATTCGTGTTAGAAATACTTGAAACCATTTAAATATGTGCAAAAGAAAAAAAGTGAGCTAAAGCTCGTTTAAAAATGTTATCCACAAAATCTCTTTACAAATCATATGCATTTAGTATATATGTATAAACAGGATTTGGCATTAAATAACCTACAATGGTTGATATGGTTTAATGGTTTGTGGTGTAATGGTTATCGTCGTTGGAAATGGATACGGCGATGCAAGTTCAAATTCTGGACGAGGCTGATAGCATTTCACATAGCACTAATACCCTTGGGAAAGGTATGAATCCAATTATTCTCCCTCCAGCTATGGGTAAATTGTAGGGCAATACTGAGTTCTTCAGCCTTGGTGAGGCAACTAGTCTAAGAGAAGGAAAACTCTGGATTCAAACCTGTTAAACTCCGCTTAAAAATTAACCTGATGTCATATCCTACCCGAGCGGAGGGGTTGGTAAATATGGATATGGCAAAAAACTCAACCCAACCCAACCTAACCAAACCAAACTCATCACAGGATGATGTGGCTTTCACATATATCCTTTACCTCATTGGGCTAGTCCTCCAAATAAATAGCACTTGTTTTGTTTTTTCCTGTCAGTCTTAATTTAGTCTCCAATTGATAAGGGGTCTTAATGAAAAGATAGCCACATTTTATCTAACTTATCTTGTGATATAGTTTTAAGACTGCAAATTTTAATTTTTGACGTATTTTATCCGGTGTCGTAGCGATTGAAAAGGGGGCCTTCGAGTCGCCTTCGTATACGGTCGGCCAAATTACTGACTACTTATATACCATATTTCATGTCATTTTAGAATATGTACTTGTTCTAATTTGCTTTCTGCGTTTTAAGTGATCAGATGTAGTCGTTCTGTCCTTTTTGGAAGGAAAACCGATGTATTAGTGATTGTTTGAGTCTCATCTGTGAATTAAATAGATCTTTATGAGATAATAAAGGATTCTTGCTATCAGCGGAAATTCGAATAAGCCACATAGGAGTAGACCCCACCCGAAATTAGTGTGCTGAATAGGAAACTATACTGTATCTAGGGGTGAAGCTCCAGTTCGGAGGAATGCGGAGACTCCACTTAATTGTCATCACTCCCAGGTTCAATCTGAAGCTGAGTAGTCGTCCCCTCTATTGGTCAAATAGATCCATTTCCGAAATTATTTACATTAGACTGAAATATTTGTAACTATATTACTCGATGAAAACAAATAATTATTAATTGTCGTTGTAGGTAGAGTGTTCACTAATAGCTTAGGAGATCGGAGTTCGATACTAGGTCGACTCCCTCCAAAGACTCAATTATTGGTGATTGATACCTCCTGGCTTAACACTCCACACCATAAGGAACGTATCAAGGGTAAAGTGGAGCACTACAGGGAAAGGAGTAGCGCATTTCTCTACAAATCAGTGTAGTAGCTATTGAAAAGGGAGCTTTCGGGTCGCCCTTGACTACGGTCACCAACTTTAATTATAGTTACTTTAAACCATTGCATATAAATTATCAGTATTAGATAGGAATGATTGAGACCATCTGTGTAACGCCCTCGGTGTAGTAGCTATTGAAAAAGGAGCCTTCTGGTCGCCCTCGATTCGGTGTAGTAGCTATTGACAAAGGAGCCTCCCGGTCGACTTCGACTCAGGTCGCCTACTTTACTAACTTTACTAATAGCAACTTTTAAACATATAATTGTGTAAAAATTATCAGTATTAGATAGGAATATTTGGGATAATGCAAATATGTGCAAATTATTTGTATTTGATATGAATGCTTGAAACCAGAAATGTTTGTAATAGTTTGGCATTAAATAACCTATTAGGAGATGATATGATGTTACTCAAACAAATAACACCGGTTTAAAATGATTTAAGATTAAGATTTTTACCGCATATAATAGGAAACAATATTTGTTAAACTAACTTTGGCGGCAGGGTTTCCGTGGTATAATAGCTAAAGTGTTGGACTGCAGCCTCGAAGAAAGTAAGTTCAAACACTAATTGCTCTTGGTAAAAACCAACCAAGCAATCAATATGGTTATTATTAAGAGGACAGCGTGGAGAAAGGTTTTCACAAAAATCTGACTGCTTATCTTGCTATGCGAAATCTATCGAAATTAAAAATACTTACGAAAATTTAAGTTAATTATATTATTTTAATGATTATTTATAGTTGGTATTTAAACCTGATATATATATATATATATATATATATATATATATGTATATGATAATAAATATATATTATATATAAATTTCATCATCATCATCAAATCGTGCTGGCAGCACGGATATCCCTGACCCTCTCTCGGCACTCCTCCCTATCGTTCATCGCCCTAGGTAGGTCTTCAGGACAACATCCTGTATCCTCACATAGCTGCTGAATGTACGTTCGAGTTGGTCGTCCTGCTTTCCCGCGGCCATGTGTGGGGATCCATAAGAGTACATCTCTTATGAGTTCATCTCTGCTTCTCCAGCAGTGTCCTGCATGTCTGGTTCGTCTAACTTGAATAGTTTTCGTGATAGGGGGCAGGTGGCCGTACAGTTGGTGTCTTGTGAGGTGTTGCTGCCTGGACTTGTTCAGGATTGCACGCAGCATTCTTGTGTAATTGCCATCTAGTTTCTTCTCCGTTTTGTTAGCGTTCATGTAGTGCATCCATATAGCAGTATCGATTTGACCGCTGCCTGGAAGAAACTGCGTTTCATTTTATCGGTTAGGTCTGATTTCCATATAATCGATAGCTTATTGATAGCTGTCCATGCTTTCGTTAACCTCGTTTCGATGTCCTTTTCGGTTGATTCGACGCTGCTTCCAAGGTACGTGAATTTGTCTACTAGTTTAAGTGGGGTTCCTTCTAGAGTGGAGATGTCCCCCGTTTGGTTATAGCACATATATTCCGTTTTGTGTGCATTAACATAGAGGCCTATGCTTGCTGCTGCTCGTTCCAAACTATGCAGAAGTGTTTCGGCTTGGTCAGGTGTATTTGCCAGTATCGCTATGTCATCGGCGTAGTCGGCATCGGTAATTGTTGTTACGGGGTACCTTCTGCTTCTTTTCTTCGTCAGTTCGAAGCCATTCTCTTTGATTTTGTCAATCGATGTTCTAAGTACGTAGTCTAGACAAATGATAAAGAGGTATTGGGCCAGCGTGTCCCCTTGTAGTACTCCTGCTACAATGTCAAAGTATTCTGTGTCTCCATCCGGTGATCGTACTTTTACTTCAGTGTTTCTATAGAGAATCGTTATTGCCGCTACGGTTTCTTTAGGTATGCCGTACGCTAGTAGTATTTGTTCCATCTTTCCTCTGTGAATGGAGTCGAAAGTCTTGGTAAAGTCGACAAATATTAATGTCGCTTGTAGGCTCTTTGCCCGTACACCTTCAAGGATTCTGCGGATGGTTAATATTTGTGAGGTCGTGGATCTATTTCTTCGGAAGCCATTTTGGTTTTTTCTAAGTATGTTGTCGATTTTGGGTTCTATTCGGTTTCGTAGTAGGGCATTGTAGATTTTGGCAGCTATGGATGTAAGTGTTATGCCTCGGTAGTTTTTGGCTAATCCGAGGTCCCCCTTTTTAGGGAAGTGGAGTATGCATCCCTTCATCCATCTATCTATCGGATTTTGATTGTATACTGCGTTGCAGTGTCGGAGCAGTATGTCGTCGAATTGTCTGGTCTTCCATACTTCCGGGGGATTTCGTCCAGCCCTGCAGCTTTCCTATTTTTAATTTTTCTGAGAACCGAGTCGAGTTCTTCTTGTGTGAACGGTCCTAGTTTAATGTCTAATTGTTTGCTTATTATTCTGGTGATTGGTTCATGTGTTATTTTTGGTGGGTTTCCAAGTAAGTTTTCGAAGTGCTGTTTCCACAGTTTTATTCTTTCTTGTTGGTTTGCTGCTTTAAGTTTTGCTTTGGCTGTGTTCTTTCTTCTGCTCACTTCGTTTATTGTTTGCCAGGCTATTCTAGATTGTCTATCTTCCACCGAGTCTCTAATCTTATCTATCTGATTTTGAATGTATTCTGTCTGTTCCTTTATATATATGCCAGCTAATTGATATTGTGCCGTTTTTAGTTTTAAGGCATTTGTGTTTGTTGGGTTTTTTCGATAGTTTTTGGAGGCTGTTTTCACTAGTGCACGTTTTTCTCTCACCGCTAAAGTTTCCCATGGGACTCTATATTTAGTTTTAATTTTTGTTGGAATGTATTTTGCTGCTGCCTGCAGCAGCAAAAATATATAAATTTAATCTATGGAAATTATTGTTCTGCAACCTAAGGTTTCTTGAAGTTGATAACAACATTCATCAGGCAGTTAAGAAGATGGAATTAAATTGAAAATTGAAAATGCAACAAAATGCTGACAAAAAGCCGTTAAGATTTCGTTTATGTGTAGTGGTAAACATGTATGTGTATATGGGTGTGTGTGTGTGTGCGTGTGGATGCGTGTTTTTAAGTTAAATCACTGCAATTTATATATATATATATATATATATATATATATATTTGAAATTATAACAAATTAAAATGAAACTACTGGCAATATTTTTCTTATAATTTAGCGATAAACTTCTTCATACAATCCTGGGAAAATCATGCAATTAGCACACTTAAAGTATGTTTATTTAGGCTTTTGGATTTCTCTAACCCCTCCACCACTGGGAGGGTGCGACACAAAGTAAGTTTTCCTTCTCTTAGAATGGTTGCCTTAGCAAAGCTAAAGAACATAGTCTACTCTATTAAAAGTAGAGGAGAACAGGTGAATTCATGCCTTTCCTTAGGGCATGGGTAGAAAGTGAAACACAAACGGCACCACCCATTTTTTGGACGACAATAATCGTTACGCTAACCTTCAAAATCTAACTTGGATTGAGTTATTAGTTTGAATTTGAAAATCCAAGAAACTTTTACTTTCTTCAGTTCTTTTTAGAATGATAATACGTTGAATTTACTGAAAATTAATGCCTCCTATTTGGAAAATACAATAGCTGCAGGGAGAACAATGGAACCGTCGCATAGAGCAGGTTTTCAGCTATGCCTTTTGGCTTGAAATGAACAAGATCTGTGTAACAGAAAATATAGCACTGAAGAGGATAGGAGATTTTGACTCGGGGTTACTTAAAAATAAAACGTTAAACATCTGAGATTTCGACTAGGCAGAGTTTATCAGTGAGGTTAAGGAATCGGGTTCATTTAGTATTCATGCTTGCACTTTTCGTGTATTTCTTTCTGAATATTTTTCGGAACACTGTCTTATCAAATATGGACCTGTGAGTTATGACACATTGCTCAGATCTCATGAAGTAGAGCCGCACCACCAGATGCTGTTTTGGGAAATGCCATGGACACCCCTGCAGAGTGTGATATAATGGCCGAGGGATTTCGTTTCATATATCTTGCCTTTGGGTTTAGTTAGGCTGAGAACCTTTCGGCTCAGTGCATGGGTTAGTTAGGGACAAACTTGAGCGCAGATGTTGACGAACGTGCGGGTAGGATGTGTCGTTCACAGATGTCAAAATAAAAATCCCAGATAGAAACGTTGACCAGTGGATGTGAATGACGTCATGCACCGGAAGCGCGCGCGGGGGATTCGTGGGATTTTTGAGAAAAGTGGGGGGAGTTGAGAACTAGACACCGAACGAGAAGGGTCGACTTTCGGGGCTCGCAGAGGCCAGACGAATTTGCGCGCTTCGGGCGCCGCACAAGATGGGGGGCAGATGGAAAAGTCATCATAGAAAGATTATACATCTCTCTTCCTTATGTCGAAACCTCTAACTCAAAGGTAATAAAAGGTTCTGTACCTGAACTAAGAAGTCGTTACGTGTTTTTCGTGTTTCGGGATTCCTATGTTCTATGTATATATGTTATGAACATTCTATGTACGTTTCCCATATTCATGTATGGGTATGTTACACAGAGGAGTAAGACCCACCCTCGCCCACATAAATACTTTGCTTCTCTGTAGGGTTAGACACTCACCAAATTCTAAGCCTAGCTGACTAGGTTGCTGGTTAAGTCAAAACGTCTATCTTCTCTCTAGATTTTCTCTGATTCTGTAGGCATTCATATTTCGCTCTACTGAATGAAGTGGGCTCTCTTACATTTAGCTTAAAGAATTCTGTTGGTGGTTGTTTTCTTTTGACTAGCCATGCTTTCTTGGTTGATTTTTTTCAAGTAGTGCGTTTGTTTTAAGTCTTTTCTTTTTTATGGACTTTTTTCCCGGATATCAGTTTGCCGTACTTTTATTTGCTAATTGTGTCTTCTGTTTTTTTTTCACAGCATCAGAATTACAGAATAGTAATAAAAATTACACACACACACACACACACATATATATATATATATAACCTATCATTTTTATTATCTGGCAATAAATACCATACCACATTAAAAAAAAGTAACGTGATGAATGATTTTCATCTTAATCATCATCATCATCATCATCACTCACCAAAATTACCCACAGAACAGATATTTCATATTCAAATCAAAATAAACCTTTAGCTACCATAAATTTAGAAAGGAAAACTCTCTTCCACCTTCCCTTCTCAAACACTTTTCTTTTGTCCCACTCCTTCCTACCAACAAACAGCGGAAATTTGTGTAAATATGTAAAAATCCATGCCAGTTTATATGCAAACATACGTATATATGTACTCGCGAGCAACAGCACATACACATACATACATGCATACATACATTTATTAACACAAACTTAAGCAAACATCCACAAACACACACACACACACAAACAAATAACCTCAACTTTTCGAACCAAAATTAACCATACTATTCTTTAAAAAAAATCTTAACTCTCTCCAAAGATTGCTGAATGCATAAAACCCAGGACCACAGACTGTACTATATATATATATATATATATATATATATGTTTATGTGTGTGTGTGTGCGCGCGCGCACGTGCGTGTGTGTATATGTGTTTCATATAATGCTAATACACCTTGCGAAAGCTATGAATTCAATTATTCAGCTTCCTCAAGGTATGGGTAAAGGCACACTAAGCGATTCAACCTTGGAACGGCAACCGGCCAAGGAAAAGGAAAACGTAATTCAAACCTCTTAAGCTCCACTCAAAAAATTGAACTCGTGTCAAATCCTGCTCGTGCGGAGGGATCATATATATATATATATATATAATGACCATCCTCGATCTGTTTCTGGTCAACCGAAACAAGTTCAGGATTTCAACTTCCTAATCAAGAAGAACAAATCTCGCCCTGAACTAATTCGCAGACAACTAATACAGTGGTAGACCTAAGACCCTTATGCTACGCTTGCATGCTGTAAGCGTAAACATTTGCACTAGCGGAAGTAATCCACTTTTTCATAACTGCGATTATGGCGCTGTTGTCAGAAATGCATTGTTTGAGTTACCAGTTTTTTATCGGATCGAATCTTGTAGATGAAAGAGTCGGGGCACGCTTTATTTGAAAACGTACCGCCTACCCTCTATGTTCCAATTCATTGTTTGATTTCTGTAAAAATTTGCGCAAGTCTCACATAGAATAATTCAGAGGTACAACTCTGCTTTCCTATTAGACGTCATGTTTGCTAGACTGTCACTCAGCTAACTCTATTATAATCATTGGCAGGAAAGTTCAACCACTACTAGTATACTTCTAAAATCTACATCTGATGATGGGAAAATGTAATAAAAAAGAGACTCTACTTTCTAGTTGACCTTTATTCTTGTCGTATTATCATTATCCTTGTTATTCCAGGAAATTGCATGTTTCCTAGATATCAGGTACTTATCGCTCTAAATGAGTATTAGTTGTTCTCAAATCTTCAACAGCTTTCTTAGTATCTTAGAAGACCACAGTTATTCAATAATTAGTTATGGTTTAGTTTGGTTTTATGGCATATCAACCATTGTAGGTTATTCAATGCCAAATCAGTATTTATAATTATAAACAGTTCTATTTCAATAAATTCAGTTTAGCGTAAGTATACAGTTTAAATGTCAGGAACAGTTCTATTCAAAAAAATTCAATTTAGCATAAGTACACTTTTTAGTTCTATTTAACCCATAGATAGGACCTTATCAGGTGCTACCGCATCGGGCCTGAGTGGGTCTGGGAGTTATAGCAATGAAGGGGGTACACAGCATTCCTCAAAGCTCCAGCATTACTGAAAACTCACGATCAGATTGTTTCGTGTCATATACAGGACACCATAAATAGGATAGTTCTATTCTTCTTCAAATTTTAATTCATTCAATATCGACTTTTGATATTTCACTTGTTATCGACACAACCCTAAATTTGACATTGTATGGTTTACGGTCCTGGTAGGTTTCTTCAATTTCCCCTCTCTTTTGTCTTTATTAGATTCGGTCTTTTCGCTTGGATGAAAATGTCGATCTGGCTTTCATAGAATTACTGAATTATTATTAGTTATTAGCAAGTGATTATTATTATTACGGTTATTATTTTGCTCCTTATAAGTTTTTCACACTAACATTAGTTTTCATTGGAGACTGAGTGACACCAAGTTTTCCTAGGTGTTCCTGCCTCTTAGAATTCGAGCCGATCTCAACAATCCTGTTGTCTAGACGGACTCGATTCCTCCTCTAATTTCCACTTCTTCCAATCTTTCTTCCAAGCCTTTTGGGACCGTAGCAAGTGCACCAATTATAACTGTTATCATCGTCATCCTTATGTTCCCCATTTTTTTTTTAGTTCTCTGGCAAGGTCCAAGTATTTGTCTCTCGTTTCGCTTTCTTTGATTTGCACTCTCTAGTCCACTGGAACAGCAAATTACACTAGACGGCAACCTCTCTTTTTTGTTAATCATCACTTGGACTTTATAATAATTATTATTATAATTATTATTACAATATGCGAGTTTTTCTCACCAGTTTTAACACGTGACTTTTCACTGAAGTCTAAGTAACAGCAAGTCTCCAGGACCCTTTAAGTATTCTGATCTTAACAACGCTGTGGTCTGCATGGTCTCGATTTTTCTTCTGATCTTCAATTCCCCCAGTTATTTTTCAAGGCCTTTAATGACCGTTCCAAAAGCATCAACCACATGTTCTACACTTTCTGGGCAAGTTCCAGGTATTTGTTAATTCATTCACTTTCTTTGATTTTCACTGTAAGGTCCACTGGAACGGCAAACTCCTCAAGTTGACAAATTATTTTCTTCTTGTAAATTAACACATGGTCGGGTCATCATGTCACCAGAAGTTCTGATGGCGTAATAGTTAACATACTGGACTGTGATATCGAAGTAAATGAGTTCAAATTCACTTTCGGATTAATACCCATAGAAAAAGTGTTAACCGCCTTATCCTCCTCAGCTATGGGTTAAATCATATTACTACTGTTCTTCTATAAAGTAGGGTTGACATTAAATAACCCAAGAAGTTGATATGGCATAATTCAAAGAAACAAAATCTTATTGTCAAAATTTGACGAACCGTTTGTATCTCAAAATCCTAAAGAATTTTATGCCTCTTTTTTCTATTACAGATTTTGGTTTGATGTATACAATTTGTTCGGATGGCCAAATTTTAATCTCTTGCACAATTCACAGTGGACTACCTTCCCTAAACAGTCACGTCTATTGTTGTATTCCTTTTGAACCAGTTTGCTTCATACGCTTATTATGTAACTAACTGTTTTATCTCTGTTACTACATAACCGACATTTTCTATTCGGTTTCATATCAGTTTTTGCTTAGATGTTAGTGTCCTTGGTATTGTTTTATGCAATTATTAATAGAAATTAAAGAAAACTTGCATCCTTAAAAATCAGCATTCGTTTCCTTGAGTTTTTACCCGGATTCCAAAACCGATCTTTGGCTGTGGAATGAAATATGCAACAGTTTCAACAACTAGATTTACCCTCTTCTCTTCTCTTGTACAAATTAATAGTATTTTAAGGATACTTGAAACCAAATAATTGAACAAATTATTAGTCTTCAGAAGAGCACTTGAGGTTATAATTAGTAATGTACCATAGCCATGATATGGCTATGTGTGAAACGTACATCGAATTTCCATAAAGATAGAACATAGGAATCTCGAAACACGAAAAACACTTACGATTTCTTTATTCAGGTATGAAACTTTTTATTACCTTTGAGTTTAAAGGTTTTTCGACAGAAGGAGAAAGAGGCACAATCTTTCTATTCTGTCTTTTTCATCTGCCCCCCCTACAACATATGTGGTACCCGCTACAAAGGTCTCTGCGAGCAAGCGAAAGCCAACCGTCTCGTTCGGTGTCTAGTCTCAACTCTCCTACTTTTTCAAAATCTCCCCAAATCCTCCACGCGCTTCCGATGCGTGACGTCATTCACACTGTGTAACCCCGTTTCCCATCTCGGGCTATTGTGACATATCTGAGTGACACGTCCGCTCTGGGCGTGCGTGCGTGGACACCTGTTTTAATGTTGCACCTAACTAACCCATGTGCTGAGCCGAAAGGTTCTCAGCCTAACTAAAACCAAACGTATAAACCGCAATCCCTCGGCCATTATATTACAGTAATAAAGATAATTATAATGATTGGCTTGGTTTCTTTGTTTAATGGCATATCAATCTTTGTAGGTTATTTAATGCCAAAGCCATTCTACTAGAAGAACGGTAGTGGTAATATTTAACCCATAGCTGGGAGGATAAGGGGGTTCATACCTTTCCCAAGGGTATTTGCCCGAAAGTGAACGTAATAGCACGACTGGAGTACTACGATTCCGCAGTCCATCGCTTTAACCATTACACCAAGAGGTCACCCCCCCTAATTATCATGAGTTTCTTGAAATCACATTATAACTTGGAAAAAAAAGACTAACTTTGACACTAAATAACACAAGTGTTGATATGCCGTAAAACCTGCAAACTGAATTTTTGGGTAAGCAATTTAGTTCTGTTTTGATAAGCATGTTACATGATTGCTTGAAAATCTACTCATGAAATAATCTCTCTCTTATTAACTTTTCGCCAGTTTGTTCTTCAGGTTCACAAAACAATTCCATAAAAACGGGGACTAGGAAATTCTCTCTGAAGCATGTAGTTTCAGAGACCATCTCTGCATAGAATAATTCAGAATAAAAAATAATTGAGAGTTAGCATCAGTAAACTTGAAGATGGAATAAAAAATTCTAACAGGATATTTAAAAAGAAAATTCTAATATTCTCTGACCACTGTATTGCAGCCAGTGGGCCATAAACTTATTAAAGACTGTTTTTTTTTTATCTTTACGTTATCCAGTATTTTATTTTCTTCAATTCTTCTCTGCACCTATACTTATTCTTTCTTTCTTTCTTTCTTTCTTCTGCATTCCTCTGTCTTCCATCCCTACTCTCCCTTTTTCTTTCGCTTTCTCTTTCCTCTCTGCCTTTTCTGCCCATTTGTTCTGTCAAATTTCAGATTCATCGATTTCTTTGGCTTACTCTAAAGTGCTTCGGCTAAAATTGGTAACGCAATTTTCGCCGATTCGTCTCTGTGTGTAAATTAGAGCTCGCTCAGCCTTTTCCCGCCTTTTCTCCAAACCCACACCCACCTCCGTCCGAGACAGTTTGCCACACTTCCTCCACACTCTCAACATCTACCTGCTCCCCGTTTCACATCATTACGGCTCTCACCCGCACGCTTTCCTACCTCATCCTTTCTCCTCCGTTGTTATTTACCTCTTCCTAGTACTACTACTATCCCTCTTTTCATATATTCCTTCTCTATCCTCATCCACATCCCGTTTTACTCTCACCAACAAACGTTCCAGTCATCCGGTTAATTCTATATACAACTTCTCTTACCCCGTCTGTATGTCTCTCTCTATATCTCTCTCTCTTTTTTCCCACTCTCTCATTCAGCTTTTATTTCTCTTTTAGTATGACTCATTATCTCCTTATCGATTGTTCAATCCCACCCGCTTTGTTCTCTTAATAGCTCTAATATCTGATATCGCCCCCTCTCTTTTTACCGCCATTTCTGTCCGTCTCTTTGTCTTTCTCGCCGCGGTTTGTATGTCTTTTGATATCTGTCTCGTTTTGCCTTGCTCTCCTTTCGTCTTCAAGATGCCGGCTAAAAGTGCACATCCAAACACAGATACTTACACCTGTGTACATCCACTTAAACAAGGTGACACAGTCATAGGCGCATAGAAATGCTGAGTACTCGCCCTAGAGCGATGGCTGGTAACTTAGTCTCACAAGCCATTGCTAGTCAGTTCAATTTTTACTGGGTACGGCACAATGACGGATCCTTAAATTTAATAAACATAGGTCGCCTGCCCTAGAGCGGTGGAAATAACTTAATCTCAGAGGCCATTATTTTTTTCTTTCATATATGCACTTTTTTCTCTCAAGTTTTCTTGTACTTTTTCAGAGTTTTAACTTTTTTCTTTTTACTTCTTAATCTCAGTTTTCTTTCTTTCTTTCTTGTTTTATTTCTTTCTTTCTTGTTTCATTTCTTTCTTTCTTCTTTTATTTTTCCTCACTTGATTTCTTTTACTTCTTATATTTTTTTACTTCCCTTACTTTATTTTTTATTTCTTATCTCTAACTTCTTTCTTTCTCTTATTTTTTCTTTTTCTTTCGTTCTTTTTCTTTCTTTCATTCATTCTTTCTTTCTTTCTTTTACTTTTAGTTTTCATCTAACTTCTTTGTTAGTTTCTTTTTTTCCACTCTGTTAGTACTAAAGAGAATTATTCCTTTTCTCTCTTCCTCTTCCTCCATATTAGTTTTACTTCCATTCATTCATTTTCTTTCTTTCTTTCTTTCTTTCTTTCTTTCTTTTATGTTTTTCCTCTTCTTTCCTTCTTTGCTTCTTTCTTTCTTTCCTTCTTTTACTCTTTTTTTCATTCATTTTCTTCCTTCTTTTCTCAAATCATCAAATATTTTTTTCAGTTTATTTTTAAAGCACTTTATTTGTTTATTTATCTAAATTTTATCCATTGATTCTCTAATCTTTTAGAAATATATTTTTTAATCTCTATCATAATATTCTAATACGTGCACTTTTTCAAACAGATTCTTCTTCATCTCTTTCATTCTCCTTTTTATTCATTTCCTCACACACATTGGCAAGCAAATTTTGTACTATTTATAAGTCACGTTTTGGACCGACAAATGCATCGAGCGACAATCAAGCTGTCAGATAGAAGAGCTCCCCTTACCGGCGTCTCATCAGTGTACAGACATGAGCAGATGGTTAACGTTGATTGGTTGGACATCGAGGGTTATTTCCCCTTTCTTTCACTCATCTTTTTCACTTTTCTCATTGACAGAATGTCAGCCATTTTGTAGTGGTCAATAAAAACGGTATGCCGGGAATGCAAAACCATTCTCTTACGTGGTATGACGTATGTGGCCCTGCGGCCGTAGAATGTTATTATCAATGGCTAACGATCGATCATCGACTTTAAGGATATTTGAGCGGGAGCAACTCTGGATTCTTCTAACTGATTATGAGTGATAAATTGATAGTTTCTGCACTAAGCAAACTTTTTTTTTCCACTGGGGTTGTCTGAATAAAGTAGAGAAAGGAAAGAAAGAAATCACTAGGAAGGTTCGGGATGAGAAAGGCCCGAGAAATGACTCTGCGGTAGAGGATTTAACTGATGGGTTTAGTTTGTTTATTTACAAGAGTTTTGCATAAAACTGATGTCACATTCATAAGAGAGCTTATAGTTCAGGAGATAATACCACTTTATATTTTGGGTTGTGCCTGTTTTGATTGATGGTCTAAGTAGATTAAAGTACCAGAAATCTAACGATGTTAATCATACAACTGTCAGTCTTCACATTGAGAGTTAAAATAGTAATGTTTTATTGAATGAATAGTAAAGATTAGACAAACAAGATAATGGTGTAGAAGATGTATAGACTATTATATCTTACTTAATGTTTATATTAAAACAATAAGTTGTATCTTTAAGATATGCTAATGGAATTGACTTATCAATTCATGTTTTCATTACACATTTCTTTCATCTAATAATGTTTATCAAGGTTAAAACAAAAACTCTATTTAACATAAAAACATCTTGGATATTAGAAATAATATTTCAATCATTTCACAAATAGTTTAAACCCTCAATTCATTGCCAATGCCTTACATCTTTACAATAGAGCTATTCTGACCACAAAGATACTACAGCTGTTTTTCTTGGAACGAAACCAAATGTGTGTGGCACATAGAAAATAGATTTTATAGGATACTTTGATAACCATCATATATTTAAGGAAACTGAGGAAAATTTTGAGAAAGCTCTGGTTTATGAAGCTGATTTATTTACTAATTAATTTAAACGTCATATCAACCTGTGTAGGGTTATTTTATGCCTATAGATTAGTAAATCGCATTTGTTGTATATTCATATTTACGATTTTGTGCCGTTGTTTCAAAATAGTTTTTGTCCAAGCTTAAAGGATATCAAGAACGAGAATAGACCGAAAAGTTTATATGATGACGTCATATCTGTTGGTGATAAATCTTTTGACTTATGAAATCCAAGCTCTGTAACAATGATGGAAGAAGTGTGTAGATTGCAAAAATATCCCCTCATTCCATGAGCCTATCTTGGTCAACCTCTGAACTTTTCAGCCAACACACTTATTTCACTCTAATACTTACAGTTTGCAAACAAATCTGTTTGACTAAGAGATTGGATTCTATCAAGTACGACCACTCCGAGTCAGAGTAGACATAAAAGTAATGACAATAATGAGGTACAAAAATACTCGTCAGATCTCATGAACTGAAGTCTCACAATCAAATGCAGTTTAATTTCATACCGAAGCCATCAGTTTTGGGGGATCGGGGTCTAACTGTTCTGCAGGCAAAACAGCTTGTGAAATCTAAGCTCCGGAGACAGGGTGGGGTGAAAACTAAGATAAGATTGGTTTGCTTAATAATTTTGGGAGGTATCTAGATTAAGATAATGAGGGTTTGATATCAATTGTATTTATTCAGTGGTTAATTGAGTATGATTTATTTTAGATTGGTGGGAAGGCTCGAGAATAGCTCGAGTAGTTAGAATGTGTTTTGGATTTTCAATGTTCCCTCTGGTGTTAGATTTTCGATTTATGATACGGATTTTTCCAGAGATGTTTATTTTGGGAATTGGTGGGTGGATCAGTGATTTGTGTGATCTTCAACTCATGATACTTGTTTCAGTTTGTGATTTGGATCCCGTAGATATTTTCTTGGTAGTGGGAAAAGTGTTTATTGTGGGTCCTTTTTTTTTCAATCTCGTTGATTTTTCCATCTGGGTATTAATCTAGTTGTAACTTTGAGGTTATCTGTAGTTATCATTTTTCTTTTTGTGTTTGTGTTTGCTGTAAGTTCTTTTTGTTTAGATTGTGGTTTTGTCGGATAGATTTCGGATGAGTGTAGGTTTTTTAGCTGTGCTTGAAACCTTAGCTAATCGTTTGATTCTTATTGAATAAGTTTCTCGACGAGAGTTCGCCCTCCGTGCCACAGTAGCGTAAGTGTTCCTTTTCCTGTAGGGATCCACCATTTTTCTAGCTTCAAAAAATTGTTATATTGATTTTATATTTGATTTTCATTATTGCTGTCTCTCTTTTCTACATATTACAAAATCTGGAAAGTGCGCGATGATTTTCTTGTCATGTTGAGCCTTTGATTTTGTTTGAGAGAATCTTCCTCCATATAGTTTCATCATATGTTTAGGGAAACTGAGGAAAATTTTGAGAAAGCTCTGGTTTATGAAGATCATTTATTTACAAATTGATTTAAACGTCATATCAACCTGTGTAGGGTTATTTTGCCATATCATGTCAGATGTCTTCTAAAACTCTCTCTGTGGTGTCCATATTTATGACATTTAAATAACCGTTTCGAGACAGCATCCAATTGTTGCTTCTTTCGGAATAGTTGATTTATTAGATTTCACAATATATGTGCATGTTTTATTTCTTCTTTATCCCTTCTAATGGTTATCCTTTTGCAATCCGTGACTCTTTGATTTCCTTGGACTGTTTTTTTTTTCTTCTAGTATAGCTAAGGATAAATCCCTGATTCTTATAACTCCCTTTAAAGTATTTACTTTTTCGTATGGGTTGGCCTTGCTCTTCAGGTTGTGAAAAGTGTTCATTTTAATTACATTTTTAGTATCTATGGAGTTTTCTACTTCCTCAAGTACATTGCTGTTTTAAATTTCCCCCAGTTTGAGAATTTACTCTAATGGAGATCAATCTTTCAATTAGGAAAGATGATCGTTTAACCAAAGGAGTTTCCTTCTGTGATTCAATTACCATAAATCTTGGGAATTCTGGCATTTCATTGTCTGAATCGGATTCAAATAACTTTCGATTTGTATTCTTGTTTTCATTTGCTGTATTTAATGTTTGTTTTTTCACTGGTCCCTTTCTCAACCACCTATCATAGAATCCAACTTCTGTCGGGAATTTATCAAGGGAGATATCTAGTCAACTTAGTTGTGACGGAGAAATATCGGCCGGTATACTCGTGTCAGTTGAACAGTGGTCAATGTCTTGTTTCTCACAACCCCGACTGTTGCTCAGCCAACACTACAAGAGCAATACATTTAAAGAATACCATTCGGGGCAATTATATAGATTCTATGGCTTGTCATGACCGACTGATTAATAGGATCGGGGTTCTCTGACCGCCCGTCTTGCTAAGTAAAGATCAAAGTGAAGTGTTGCAGATAAGGTAACCACTGTTGGCTGCATGGTCATGGAATGCTCAGCCATCATGATCCCGCTCTTAATAATTACGAGTCACAAACAATATATGATTGTTGTTGATTGTTTGTTTGGGTTTTGTGGCATATCAACCTTTGCAGGTTATTTAATGCTAAATCCATTTTTTTTACAAATAAACATCTCTATTTTAAACAATTCAGTTTAGCATAAGTACATAGTTTAATTATCAAAAACACTTCTATTTCAAGCTATTCAGTTTTGTCAAACAGTTTTATTTCAAACAATTCAGTTTAGTATAAGTATAGTTTTTTTTACACGCAGTTAAATGTCAAAACTATTCTATTTCAAACAATTTTGTTTAGCATACAATATATACAAACAAATCTAATTGACTCTGAGATTGGATCCTAACAAGCACAACCACTCCTTGTCAAAGTAATGACAATAATGAGGTACCAAAATTCTCGTCTGATCTCATGAACTGAAGTCTCACTATCAGATGCAGTTTAATTTCATACCTAGGACATCAATTTTAGACGTCGGTGTCTAACTGCTCTCCAGGCAAAACAGCTAATGAAATCTAAGCTCCGGTGACCTTGTTGGGGTAGTCTCACTCCTCGGCAGAGGTTCTGTCGGCCTGTTCTACACCTGCAGTAGAACAGGCGATCAGGTATGTAAAATGGTCAACTATTTTTAAAGGTTTACCATTTGATGTGGTGTTGACATAATCTTTTTCAGAACACGTAAACTCTACTTTAAACATCAATAGATCCAATGATGGGAAATTATTTGAATTCCATATTAAATAGCGTTCATTTTTGCGCAAAAAATTGTCTCCACAAGTTGTAGTTATCGTATCCGTATTTTGGCATTGATCGAATAATTAGCGCTTTACAACTAGTTTTAAAATTTCTTGCAATACTTTGCAGACGACAATATTTGACTAACTGCGAAAAATTTGAAGGATCAAAACGCCCCAAAATTTAAGAAATCTTTTCCTTCAAAAAATGTTTAGAATATAATTTTTAGCCTGTTTAGAATCATTGATGAATCATTAACTTTCTTTTTACATACTATCGTGCATGCCTAAATTATATAAATAAGAGAAGAAATAAATATTTCTTCTGTAAGTATTGCATCGTATATACTTACTCAACTACCAGTTGTTATTGTTGTGGTCTTCTTAGGGGCCAGATATAAAGATACCAGAAAGGACTTGAGTTAAATATATTAACAAATAACAGTAATACAACAGGTGGAGGTGCCCATGGGGTAATGGTTATCGTCGTAGGAAATGGACACGGTGACACGAGTTCAAATCCTGGACGAGACTGATTGCATTTCACATAGCACTAATACCCTTAAGAAAGCTATGAATCCAATTATTCCCCCTCCAGCCTTGGATGAATAGTAGGGCAGACTGGTCCTTCAGCATTGGGGAGGCAACTAGTCTAGGAGAAGGAAAACTCTGAATTCAAACCTGTTAAACTTCGCTTTAAAAATTGACCTTGTGTCATATCCTGCTCGAGTGGAGGGGTTGGTAAATAGGGTAATGCAACATATACAAATGAGAGGGTTTCCAGCATTACCTACTGCTATTTATAACTGGGAGAGTTCATGCCTGCGTGGTAAATTACCACAACAGTTATTGATTTATTCGATATCTACTACAACTTTCTCCTTATTTCTTTTGAGTGAAAATGGAACATTTTTTCTTTCACAATGCACTTTATTTCAACGTCACTTAACTATCTTAATTGAGCGGATATGTTAGTGTTTACATAGATTTAATAATACTGATATTACAGTATAAACTTGCCGACGAAAATATCAGCAGCAGTCGCATATATTTTAAACTCATAAATACATTGTTCTCTGCATAGTGACTCTCTCAAACAAGATCTTTACACACACAAAATACGAGGTGCATACGATAAGTTTCCAGATTTTTTCGTATGGGCACTTTTATTGATAGTACACACATGAAACTCAACTCCCTTTCGAAGTAATTTCCTCCAGCTGAAATGCACATGTTGTACCATTCCAACGACTTCTAGAAGGCTCAATGGAAGTCCTCGTGTGTGAGCGTGTCAATGACCTTCGTCACAGCCTCTTTCATCTCCTCAATTGACTCATAACGATAGCCTCTGAGCTTAGGGAATAACTAATAGCCACAGGGAGCAAGGTCTGGACTATAGGGAAGCTGAGGAAGTGTCTGGATGCCCTTCTTGGTCAAATAGTTTGTGACAAGGATGGAGTTGTGGACTGGTGCATTGTCCTGCCGGAAATGCCACTGACCCGATTTGAAGAGTGCTGGCGTCTTTCGATGGAATCTCTTCCTGAACTCCCTTAAAACCTCAACATGGTAACCCTAACCCTAACCCTTTGGCCAATTAACTCTGGTGTATTGACTTCATTACTCCTTCCACACCTCTCAACATCCCCCACAGACTCTCTGTCTTCCTTGAATCTTTTATGCCACTCAAAAACTCATGCTCGATTCATGTAAGATGGTCGCAAAGAAGTCTGAAGCATTCCATACGTTTCTGTGGCATTTTTTCTAAGTTTAAAACAGAATTTTATTGCATATCGTTCTTCTAAAGAGTCAGATTGCATTTTTGAAATTGACCAGCTGTGACAATCAGGCTTTAGTAGGGTGTATTCCAATTGCTGTTGTAGCTGTTCATTTGAGCGTGAAATCATAAAAATTGGTCAGTCATCTCATAAGATGTATAGCAATAACATATTGAATTTTAAAGAGTCCTCGACAATTTTAAATGCCCATACTAAAAAAGTCTGGAAGCTTGTATATCCCTTTTCTTTATGTTTGCAATAACTGCAATACTTCATTCACGAATCTTAACTATTTCTATCAAAATATCTGTTATCTGACTAAATTATCTTTACTTACAAGAAAATACTTTGTAACTTCTGTTTTTCAGCAAACTTTTTGCTCAATTTAAAGAAATAAAATTCATTAATTTGTGGAACGGAGTTTTATTTCTATCATTTACTCATTTGTTTCGTTCAAATGAAAGAAAATGATTTCACGCTAAGTAAGCAAAGGCATATAGCTGATTTTTTAATAGCTGACTTTTTAATCATGAATGACCTGGTTAACTACAACGAAGAAATAATGAGTTTGTGAATCAATAAATCAAATCGATTAAGATTTATAATTTTGATTATTCAGACTATTTTTTGCATCTTTATTATTATATACACGGCGCTTCAGCCGATGCCCTGTTCGGCCTTCTTCAGGTATTTCATGTCGAACTCTAGAGCCTATACGAAACTTCGAACCGAACCCTTTATTTAATCCATTAGGATAGATTGTCCTAATTCCGTTAACCATAACCAGGTACAAGTGTACACGGCGACACGAGTTCAAATCCTGAACGAGACTGATTGCATCTCACATAGCACTAATACCCTTGGGAAAGGTATGAATCCAATTATTCTCCCTCCAACTATGGGTAAATAGCAGGGTAGACTAGGTTCTTCAGCCTTGGTGAGGCAACTCGTCTAAGAGAAGGAAAACTCTGAATTCAAACCTGTTAAACTCCATTTAAAACTTGACCTTGTGTCATATCCTGCCCGAGCGGAGTGGGTAGTAAATATGGTACAAGTGTTAAGATATAGAAATTATTCCTTGTGATTTACCAGTAGTCAGGATTGAACCTGCCACCACGAAATCATTTAGCTACAGTGACCTGTTGAGCAGACCAAGTATTGAGATATATACGATATGGGAACCACTAATCAAAAAGGTTAGATAAAAAATTGTAATATGATCTGAGGTAAAAATAGTACATTATAGTAGCATATTATAGATTGAGAAAGACTTTGGGTTTGTAAGTTCCAAAAATTCTTTCTGAATAATCTTGCATGACAACTGGAACAACGGATATAGGCGTTTTATTGAAAGTGCTTCCAAGTTAAAAGATAAGATAGTCTTTTTTTTAAATCAGCTCCCCTGTTTTGGCCGGGAGCTAGTTCTTATTGTTCTTGACTTAATATTAAAGGGAGCAGCTTGTTTACAACAACAACAACAACAACAACAACTGTTGTTATCATTATTATTATTAGTATATATATATATATATATATATATATATATATATATATATATATATATATATATAAGTCTTTTGATTTATTTCCTTGGACCAAAAATGTTGGGCTTACCATATTAAGTAAAAATATCTCAGCCGGAAATATCTGACTTTCTATGGCCCGTCGACTGGGGCTGAAGAATATGCCAAATGCATCTTTGCAGAGGAGTAAAACCTCCAACAACGAGTGTCCTGGACATGACACTAAACTGCATCTGATGGTGAGACTTCAGTCCTGGAGGTTTAGGGAATATGGAATGTCCCTTCATTGCTCTTAGCCCAGTTTCCATTCAGACCTGGAGAGATGGTTCCTGGGTCTCATTGATTGGTCAAATAGAATGGTTTAATTATTTAACTGGGAGCAAATAAATGACTGATATTAAATGGTATTGTTTGGATTAGATTGCAATACTTGAAACCATTTAATTGTGGGCAAACTTTGGTTGTCTAAGATGCTACCAACAAACTATTCGCTTAGAAAACATACGCTTCTAATATACAAATGTATAAACAGGAATTGTCATTAAATAATATACAAGAGTTAATTTGACATAAAATCTGACAACTAGCCAACCAACCAACCTGGCTTAGTATTTTCGTGCTAAACACCTAATATTACGTTTATGTGTCAAATGGTTTGCATTCATTCACTTTTCTCCCATTTAAAATAATAAAAAAAGATTTCGATCAAGTTTCTTTCTGATACAAATACAAAATATATTTAATTAAAATGACGTTTTGAAAAATACTGGTAGAGAAATAATTTCATTATTCTTATCAATGGTCACTGAAATGCTAAATATATAGCAGATTATATCTTGTATAGTAAATAATATTCAGTAAACGTCTAACCTTATTGTTATCGAATAAAGACTCTCAAACCATTGAGCTATTCTACAAGAAATTCTCTAGTAAATGAGTGCATGAGTGTATGTGTGTATTTTTGCATGTGTCTGTGTATATGTATGTGGTTATTATTGTTGAATTTTATTTGGCGACCTGTCAGTCGGAAAAGGAAATAAATTTATTGAAAAGTTGTAAAAGTTGACGTCACTGTCAATGAATCGTGATCGTTGTTTGATTGGTTGAAGAGAAGTAGAGCAGCGTTGGTTTTGTAGTGCTTAAGTGGCACAAAAATTATAGCTGTTTAGCGTTAAATAAGGTTTGACAAGTAAAATGGTCTTTTTTGGACATTTTTCCCCGATTTTATTTTGTTCTTGGTTTGCTTTAAAAAGAGACATTTTTTATTTTTTTCTCGCTTCTGTTTTTTCTTTTTCATTTGAAGTGCCTATTAGTAATACTGGTGTGCTTTTATTTTCAAATTCTAAAATGTTTGTTGGGAAAGGAGAAGAGGAAAAAATATCCCAAAGCCCAAAGTGACACACAGTAAAATAGAAGGAAACAATAGAATTGTTTCAGAATAATTTCTTTTCGCCAAACATTCGTGTATCAAATGAAGAAAAATGAGAAAAAATCTAAATAGAGAAAAAAATAATTGATAGGAAATAGCATTTTTTTAAAGTCTTAAACTTAATATTTAAAGAAAAGCGGAATATTTTTTCAGTTTTACTAAAGAACTTGTTGATCATTCTGTATAAGTGGCTGTGGCTGTCTAATGTTTTGAATGGAATCAGAGCCCTGTTTTATCTTTTCTAAATTCGTATTTTATTGCGATTTTATTTCAAGTAGAAAACAGCTGGACTATTGAATCTAGGGTTTAATGACACGTAAACGTGTGTGAATTTGATGTGTTTATGTTAACTCAAACATACTTAAATCTATGCCTATACATAGAAGGTACTAACACAAAAGTTGGAGGAACTTAAATACCTTGATCAATCTCTTTATCTGTCAAATTGATTACTCGTTCAAGAAATAAATAAAAAGACGCATTTCCTATCAATGTTTATCTCTCTTTGAAGAAGCCGTATTACGTTGAAAGTTTTACGAACCTGTTCTTTACACATTGCACTTTTTTGTAAAAATGCTCTACGCCCTTTCCAGGTAGTTAAATCGAAGTGTCAGTCTACGAATTCAGAAAATAAAACAGAAATAAAATCAAGTGAAATTCATTAAGTAGTTTGAAGTATGTATACTGAAAAAAGATTGTTAGAGATGTGTGAAAGGATGAGTCAATAACAAACACGTATAATTTCACGTGAGTACAGTCCATTTCTCGTTAGTTCGATCTTCATTGGATGCCACAAGAACAGTGTTTTTTAAATATCTACATTTAAATGAGTAATTTTATATAACAATATAAGCACTACATAAATAATTATCAGAAATTATTCCAGCCACACCGATCGGTTAGAGCACTCAAAAAACTGGTGTCCTGCGTGTGACACGAAACTGCATCCTGTGGTAACATTTTTAGCTCTGGAGGTATGATGGTAAAATGAAATCGATTCCTTTATATCTAGGCACAATCTTAGACGACTTGAGATACTGTTAGAACAAGTCAATTTATCATAACTTATAAGATGGAACCACGTATTCAATTTTTTGTAACTTATTTTCCCAAGTAATAGTAGTTGATAGAATAGTCTTACTACTTTAAGCTTTTTCAATTCCTTGGTGGTTAGTGAATAATATGGGAATTTGCCTGTCGTAATATATTTTCTAGCGACAAATATATATAGTCGGCTGTGAGTCAAGGATTGATCACAAGAGATACGGAGGCTCACCAGCTTGCCAAATATGCGTCTCTATCAGATTAAAATAATTTACAAACAGATTTATTTGATGCATATATGAGACTTTAACAGGTATTACCTCAATGGGTCCAAGTAGACCAGGCAGTATTGACAATGAAGGGATACTCCTCATTCCAAAACTTCAACACCCCAGTTGCCTGGGTCTCTAGGGTACACCGACTGCATTTCTCCAGGATATGACATTAAACCATTTGATGGTGAGGCTCCAATCTTGGAGCTTTGGGGAATGTGGAGCACCCCCTCAGTACCATTACTCCCCGTTCCACTCTGATCCGGAATGGTAGCTTCTGACAGGGTCATATCTAGGGATCAAATAGTATTGTTTGTGATTGATACTGTGAGCAAACAAATAACCGATGCTAAATTGAATTTTTATCAATAGAAATATTTAATCATTTAATTCTTCGTGGGTTGGGATAGGTTATATGGTATATCAAACATTGTTAGTTAAATGCCAAATCCAGTTTTGCACATATATTAGATATATGGTTTGTAAACATATTTTGTTGATTAACACAGTTAAATTATCAAAATAATTGACTTTTGCAGAAGCCAACAAAGTTAAATAAATAGTTTCAAGTATTGCTATGTATCACTAACAATTTGATTAAATATCAATCATTTTGTAAAAACAGTTCAAGAGTTCTAATTCTAACAATTCAATTTAGCATGTCAATTGTTTGCATTTATTTTAAATATCAAACAATTCCATTTGACCGATAGATAGGATTCTGTCAGGTGCTACTACTCCGAGACAGAGTGGACCGGGGAGCAATGGTAATAAAGGAGTACTCCACATTCCCCAAAGTTCCAGCATTACTGACTTTTTAGTGTTGAGATAGTCGTTGGTGGGAGTCTTACTCCTCTGCAGCGATGCAGCCGGTGTATTCTACAGCCCCACCCTAATGGGCTCCATTTAACAGTAAACAAATGTCTGATGTTTAATTGAATTGTTAGTGATACATAGCAATACTTTGAACCATTTAACTGTGTACAAATGAATGAGTAATGTTTAATAGGATTATCAGTGTTAAATAGCAATTTTTGTAACCACTTCACTGTGATGGATGTTTAATATTGAACAAAATTATAAGAGTTAGATAGCAATAATTGAAACCATTTAACTGAGTAGAAATAATAGAAATACTAATGTGCAAACAAATTAATTCCAAATCATTAAAAAATGAAATTACCAACAAAATGTGTGCGAAAAACGACTGATGTTAATTGCGACTATCATATAGCAATGCTTGAAACCATTTAACTGTGTGCTAAAAAAAATGGAATGAAAAATCAGCTCTGGCTTATTTAAAAATGTTATCAACAAAATGTGTTTACAAATCATATTTATTTAATATGTATAAACAGGATTTGGCATTAAATAATCAACAAACGTTGATATGCCATAAAACTCGAGAAAACCACGCTCTCTCCTGTGACCTCGTGGTGTAAAAGTTAAAGCACTGAACTGCAAAATCATAGTAATCGAGTTTGAACTCCAGTCGCTCTATTACGTTCATTGAGAAAGGTATGAATTCCTAATCGTCCCAGCAAAAACTTAAATAGCATCACAGTTGTTCTTCTATAAGGATTGCTTTGGCATTAGATTACCCACGGAGCTTGATATGCCATTAAACAAAGAAACCTAACCTAAACCAAGCTCAGCATTAGAGGTAGTTTAGTGTCAGACGAAGTCCATGCCTTTTTGGAGGAGGCGTCTTACCCCTCATCAGGAAATATAGTTTGCGTATTCTAAGCCCCACTGACAGTGCAGAAATTTAGTATATATTTTCAGGAAACGAATAATTGTAATCCTTTATGAACAATTTACTAATTAACCAACTATTCATACAAATAATTTGCACTCATTTATATAATTTCAAATATTTCTATTTAATACTAATTTTCAAACAAATCTATTGCTATATATCATCATCATGTCGCGCCGCTAGCACGGATATCCCAGACCCTCTCTCGCCACTTTTCCCTTTCGTTCATCACCTCTGGCAGGTCTTCTGGGCTACATCCCGTATCCTCACATAGCTGCTGTCTGTATGTTCTAGCTGGTCGTCCTGCTTTAGCTCGTCCATATATGGGGGCCCATTGGAGTACATCACTTATGAGCTCGCCCCTGCTTCTCCAGCAGTGTCCTGCGTGTCTGGTTCGTCTAACTTGGATAGTTTTCTTGATGGGAGGCAGGGGACCGTATAGTTGGTGCCTTGTGGGGTGTTGCCGCCAGGACTTGTTTAATATTGCTCGCAAAATTCTTGTGTAGTTGACGTCTAGCTTGTTCTCCAGCCGTTTTGTTAGCGTCCACGTGGTGCATCCATACATCAGAAGCGACTCGACCACTGCTTAGAAGAAACTGCGTTTCATTTTATCGGTCAGGTCTGATTTCCATATGACCGACAGCTTATCGATAGCTGTCCATGCCTTCGTTACCCACATGTCGATGTCTTTTTCGGTTGATGATTCACTGCTTCCTAGGTAGGTTAATTTGTCAACCAGTTTCAGAGAGGTTCCGTCTAGTGTGGAAATGTCACCTGATTGATTAAAGCACATGTATTCAGTTTTGTGTGCATTGACATGCAGGCCAATTCCTGCGGCGGCTCGTTCCAAACTATGCAGTAGTGTTTCGGCTTGGTTGGGTGTATTTGCTAGTAACGCTATGTCATCGGCGTAGTCGGCGTCGGTAATTGTTTTTGCGGGGTACCTTCTGTTTCTTTTCTTTGTTAGCTCGAAGCCGTTCTCTCTGATTTTATCGACAGTGAAAGGGTCTCAAAACTCCAGAGCTGTAGACTCACCATCAGATGCAGTTTAGAGTGAGAATCAGGACACTTCTTCTTTTGAAGGCCTTTCATTTTAAAGAGGATGTAATCAGCTTATTTAAGCATCACCAAAAGGGTAGCAAATGAAAAGTGTACGGGTCATGAACATTTACACAAAGACAGATAAAGGAACAATACATATATATATCTATATATATAAGTACACTCAATTCAATTTTTATAATTACCAAACTCCACCGTATTGGAGCAATGTAATGAAAAGTACGAAAACAGAGCACTCAAGAAAAAGCTAGTAATTTATTATGCCTTTTACTTAGATGTGGCACAAGGACATATGAATGAAGCACCCAATGAGACTCGAACTTACTTGTGAAGGTTTGCTAGTCTAGCTTGCTAACCATTACACCACCCGAGAAAATAAGAAGGCTTCTTATAAATACTCAGGCAGTTTTAATTTTAGAAGCAGACGTATAGCTTTTTAAAAATTTGGTTACAGTTTCATTTTAGTGGAGTTCGATTATAATAGCACTGGATAATTTCCTTCCAAATTGTCTTATATTCTACTTGGAATAATAAAATATAAGATTTTTGGTTTGTACAAAAGGCAACTTAAAATTGTTCGAGTTGTATTCATTGGAGATACCACACACACGCACACACACACACACACACACACATATATATATATATATATATATATATAAGTTAGCGACCTTAGTTGAAGGTGACCAGAGGGCTCCTTTTTTAATTGCTACTACACCAAGGTATAGGGAAGAGCGCTACTCCTTCCTTGTATTGTTCAATTTTACCCCCGATGTTTACCTTATAATGCTGAGTGCTAGGCGGCATCACGTACTAATCTTTGAGTCTTTGGTATGATTCGACCAAAGATTGAACCCCGGTCTCCCGGAACATTGGCGAACACTCTACTCATTGATGACGGAGAGGATAATGATGTAGCAGGAAGTACATTTGACTCTTAACCCTTTCCTTCTTCCTGCTACACCTCTATCCTCTCCGTCATTTTATCATGTTCCTCATTTGCTTAGAAATAGAAAAAAAAAACCCCTCAGAAAACGGTCCAATTTGAGAAAGTTCTGAAAAATTAAATAAAAGAACGAAATATTGCACCTCTAAACCGGTTTTAAGAGTTTGATTTATCCAGCTTTCCACGTATTTCTATCACACACACACACACATACACACGCACACACACACTCACACACACGCACACACACACTCACACACACACATGTGTATATATATATATATATATGGGTTAATTGGTAGTGTTTTATAATATATAAGCCATTGAAAGTTATTCTATGCCAAATTCTGTCTCTCTCTATATATAATATAGTTATATGATTGGCTACATTTAGAAAGAAAGAGAGTTATGTATCGGGGATTCAGTGATTGAACATACGTAGATCTAAGTTTTAATTGCGTCATCATAGAGTCAGTAGCGCTTGGTGACTGACAGTTTCTCGCCAATACAATCATCAACCAATAGACTTAAGCACTCTGTCTACGCAATTATATATATTATATACACATACACAAACTCTCTCTCTCACTCTCTATCTTTCATTCTCGCTCTCTCTTTCACTCTCTCTCTCTCTCTCTATATATATATATATATTACTTGGTAGCAATAGGATAATTCTACACTCCCCAGAGTAGCTGGACTGAAGTCTCACCACCTAAATCAGTTTAGCGTCATATTTAAGACTCCTCTTCAGGGGAGCTCTTACCCCTCAGCATGAGATTCAATCCCGATGAAACTCGAACTCCCATTCCTTTTTCTAATATCGTCTATAGTAACCCGACAGCTGTCCTACCTACGCCCAAATTTGTTGAAGATAAAATCTAGCTACAAATCTTAATATATGTATTTACGATTCCGAACAATCAGGATCCAACTCAAGGTCAAATTTCAGCGGTGTTTAACAGGTTTGAATTCAGAGTTTTCCTTCTCCTAGACTGGTTGTCATACCTATGTTTAAAAGCCCAGTCCGAGTTACTATTTACCCATAGCTAGAGGGTGAATAATTGGATTCATACCTCATAGCCATAAATATCTATTCTTTTTTAAATTCTTTATTTTCTCGATTGCTCACAGGTGCTCTATGGGATATTTTGTTCAAATATGGAGGAAGTATTAGCCATCATATTACATTGATCTTTTAAAATAATCTGATGAAATGTCGTCAATAGTGACAGTCTATGAATATCTACACTTTCACTTATTGGTAGTATGACCAATAATAACAATTTTCTTTTGTCTAATTACAGATAAGAGTTGAAAAGCAATCTGATAAAACAGCGTCTATCATGAGATTAAATATCCCTTACTCTAAGATCGGCCAGCGTTCATTTCTTCATTTCGCTTCGTCCTTCGGTTATCTTGTTGCTCACTCTGTTTGTTTTTTGCGTCACCATATTTGTTCTTGCTCGTCGTTGTTCTCACGGTATTCAAAATTCTTCTCTGCTGGGATGATGAATGGCAATGAAACAACATTTTCCTGTGCACAGGTTACTTGTATTTATTGGCACCTTTTTCTTTCATCCCTTGTAGAGCCGTCGGAGTAAATCAGAGAGCAGAAATAGAACATTCAACGACTCGAGTCTCTAACTAACTAACTTACTTACTAACTAACTTATTCCTGACTTCTAGAACAATTTACATCGGATGATTGGAACCATCCAATGAAAATCATGGTCTCAGATTGACCTCGGGTTCAAGAGCCTTCAATCATATTGATTGACCTGCAGTGTTTTTCCACACGTTTAACGGTTCAGCACATAATTTGAATGCTACACTATATATCAATGATAGTTATTACCCATGTATTATGAAAGCAGAAGTATGTGATTGAATTCGTTCATGCGGAGAGAAATTACACATATTGACATTTATCGACACTGGATGAGCATTTCAGCAGTCGATCGGGGTGGGGTGGTGGTTAGACAAGCTGCGTTGAAGTCGTAAAAAAGAAAACGCATTGATCAAATCATCCGTGTCAATCGGGGCTATGAAATATAAACTACACAAACAACCGTTTCCTGATAATGTCAGTTTGTTTAGCGTTGCTAACCACACCGACATTATCAGGAAACGGTTGTTTGCCCCATGTATGTGTCAAATGGACCTGTTTAAAAGTATTTCGTATTCGATAAGTATTCTTGTTATCATATCACTGTGTTCAAAATATTAGGAAACTATATAAAAATGTAAATAAGGTTTTTAAATATACAAGTATATTCATTTATCTTATAATTATGATGACATTGGTTTTTGTAGATGGACATATATTAAAAAACCTTATCCAAAAATGTTCTCCCTTCTGATCCTACCAAAAAATGTAAATATAAACGTATAATGAACGTAATTCCCTAATCTCTTGGCATAAAATAACTCCATACAGGTTGAAAAGCCGTTGAAATCAATTAATCAGTTATGATAAAATTAAAAGGATTTGTATGTAAAAAAAATCAATAATATAGTTAATGCTGATCAATTGGACCGTGAAATAGTGAATGGTGTTATAGATTCTATTTGTACTTTCGCAATATTATCAGTTCTTTTGTAGCTTAGTAAACGTAGTTGCTGGTACGTTAAATAAGGCTTCATCGATAAGGAGACGAAGTGAGTTCAAATCTCACATGTTGCTTACAACTTATTCTTGTTTCATATACGTGCTTTTCTGTGTGATTATTCAAGTTGGATGGGAACGAAAAGCAACGAGAATTGATAAGATAAAAGGTAACATAGGTCAAAATTATTAATAATGATAATCACTGAGCATAGAATTGATTTTATGTGTAGTTTACGGTAAGTGTTTCAATTTACTAGTCGTGCATGTGAGAGAAAAAGCAAAAAGCCCCCCCCCCCAAAAAAAGAGAGAAAAAAAAAGATACCTGAAGATAGTTTCTGTCTGCTCAGAATCTATTTTCTGACTTTCTTTTTATTGTCTGCAATTTTCATCTATTGTTGCTGACCACCTCAGCGAACCAGTTAACAAACATAACTGACATATTATGTGATTATTTTTTTTATTGCTATCAGCATAACAATATAAAATTTCATATTTTTTTGTCTGAAGTTCTGGGACGGAATTTTGTTATTATTCTTCATTGATTCTTCTGGTTCAATAATCTGTTTTTTCTTTTTTTTCATTACAATACATTTTGGATCTTTTCTGTTTTCGGGTATTCGTCATGTATTTGTCACATTCTTCGAACTTCCGGAAGTTAACCGTTTATTTAATCAATAGTGGCAGATTTTTATCTGTCACTTCCGATGTTCTTTTGTGGCTTCTTCGTTGTTTGTTAGGATGTCATTCTGTCTATTACTTTCCACAGAAAAGAAGAAAATACTACGGTAAAAAGCGTTTAAACTTCCTGCCCCTGAAGATGTTAGTTCAATGTCTTGGTGAAGTACGGGCGTGATTCTCACTCGAGTAGTAATAGTGGGGTTATCACACTTAGACAAAGTTCATTTAGAATCTTTTTTATTTAGCAGTAAATAAGCTAATAACAGAGAATACACAAATTATCTTTAATAACTGAATATCAAGACTTCTTAAAATATTCCCGAAGAAAATAGTTTAAATCATGTAGATTAACGGTATGATTTTATCTAAACCATGCAGGAGAAAATATAATTGAATAATCCAATGTTGAATACGTACAAGTAAATTATTGTTTTTTTTTATTGGACTTCTAGGGTTTTTAAGGCTAAACCGTTGAAATGACACGGATTCTCTCTTAGCATGACACCTGGTCGGAACAAAAAGGGTCTACGGGCACTTTGGAGTGGGAGAGAGACATCCATCTCTCGTCATGATAACCAAGAGAGTGTATAATTGATGCTTGGCGTGAGACAAATCATCTTTTCCAGCAAGAGTTTTAACTTTAGTATTTTTTTCTTTTTTTTCCAGATATATATCTAAGAATTTCTGAGAGTTTAATCAAAATCGAGGAAAAACGCGGAGTTTTAGCTATACAGACACGCGAACATTTAATGAATTACGGTGTCAATATAGTTATCCAAGTAGTAATGGTAGCTTCATATTGCTAATGCCAGACCAATTTTTTTTGGATATGATAAGTTACGATTATAGTTTGAACATTTGGTGTCGAAAGATTTTTTTTAAGATTGGTGAATCTGTAATTACTACACAGGGGGCTTTTAGTGCTCATTTCATGTTACATCGAAATGATGCTGTTCAAAATAGAAAATCAATATTATTATGTCTTGAGAATTCTATCCGTTACAACATCGTTTTGACGTAAAATAAAACGAGCACGAAAATCTCCGTGTGTAGCAATTAAAAATTTGCTATCTTGCCGTTTCAGTAGGACCTCACGGTAAACGAGTGCTTTTTTCTTATCTAGGTTCATGTTAAATGTTTTTTTCTCCTTAAGCTTAGTACTGAAGCAATCAATGTCATTGCGAGGATTATATTACAACGGGCTTATAGGTCTACTAGTATACTTTAAAAGTCAACAATTATGCACTTACTTTTGCATAGGAATTCCATTTACCTCTGCTTGATCAAGTTTCTCTTTATATTTCTATGAAAAGAAATAAGACGCAAAACTTTTTAAAGCAAAACTCTTGCTTATCTTACTCAATCAAGTGAGAATTACTGCGCTTTTTCCAAATTTGGAATTCGTTTATGCATCCCTAAGCAGTTGATATTGAAGTGTTAAAGTTGGTTTTATCTTACAAATATTATTCTATGAATACGGGTTTAAGTCAGTGTTGAGTCAGATAACCTCATTTTTATTCATTGATGAATGGCGCAAGTCTACAAATAAGTTTTAACTGTATCTAAATTCTCAGATATTTGCGTCTAGTTGGGACAGTTTATAATCCTAATCGCTCAAGCATATAACTTTCCGACTGTGAGTAGAGTGTGGCATTTGTTCAACTGTTGTATTCTTATTTTCGGACAGCAAAATTAAAGTAATTCCGTTCTGTGGTTCAAATCTTGTGGTGTTACTTCCTCCATTGCACTAAATAGCGATATAACAGGAGTTGTGGGCTATTTTTATCCTTACTTCGGAGCACGTGCTTGGGTCACTTTTTTAAAAATTGGCCTTGTGCTGTATACTACAACCAAGTTATGCAATTAAATGGCTTTGGGGTATTTTTCTTTCAGATTAACGGCATTTCCACCAACCAGGGGTTATTTTATGCCTAGAGTTTAAGGAATCGCGTAAATTATACATTAGTATTTACATTTTCTGTGTAGCTGTTTCATAAGAGTTTTTGCGCACAGTTATATGATATCACGTATTTCTGTCTAATAATTTCCACACAGTTGTAAAGTTTCAAGTATTCCTATCTAATATTAATAATCATATGGTTTCAAGTAATAGTTTTTCTTTAATAATCGTAAATTCTTTTCCCACAGTTGTAAGGTTTCAAGTACTCCTAATAATCTTTTACAAAATATAATAACTTCAAGTAACAATTAATAATATAGATATTCACAGTTATACATAATGCATTACTACATAATACAAATGATATGTATAAAACTGTATTGTTTCAAGTATTCTTATCTAATACTAATAATGTATATACAATCATATGGTTTCAAGTAACTAATAATAATCTTTTAGAAACAAATATAGCTTCAAGTAACTATTCTTAATACCAATCCTTTAGAGTTATATGATTTCAAGTATTCCTATCTAATACTAATAATTTATACAAAATTATATGGTTTCAAATATACAATTATAGCTTCAAGTAACTAGTCTCAATCCTAATCATTTACAGTAAAAGGATATCAAGTATTCCAATCTAATACAAATAATTAACAATCAGTTGGAGAGTTTCAAGTGTTCCGATCTAATACTAATAATCTGCACACAGTTGTATGGTTTCATGCAGTCAAAGCTAAGACTAATAATTCTATGATTACAAGAAATTATTTCTATTTGATTATAACAATTTGTTTGTACTCAGTTACAAATAACTAATTATAATAATATTTAGTGAATTTTAATGGTTTTTAAGTAACTATTCTTAATACAAATAATTTTCACTGTTACATGGCATCTAGATCTATGCAAAAATTTAAATATAAACGTTCAATGTACATTATTCCCTAACCTCTTGGCATTGAATAACCCCAGACGGGTTGGTATACTTTTAAAATCTATCAATCAATCAAGACTAACATATAACCATATCTGTCTGCCGCCAGATACTGTACGAAGTAGACCTTTAACTTTATCTCTGTTCTAGACGGTATCGTTAACTCGGTAAATAACACTTGCCCTTTTCTTTTCGCGAATTATTAGCTCCATAACTCGAATTGTCGACTACAGATTCTCAGTTGGTCTTTTACTAATCTCAATTGGCACCCATCCATTTAAATAGCTAAAAAAATAAGAAAGGAAAGAAGCATCTCACTGTATTGAACTCCAGTTCCACTTTGTAGTTTGATTGGTGTGTGTGCGTGTGTGGTCAGTCTCTCAGCAATAAAGTCAGACAGTTTTCACTCTTGCATATTGGAAATGGTCTCGAGTGTGGGTTGTTAGAAGTTGTTGCTGAGGGAGAGTCGAATGCAGACGTTAGGGGTTGGGTGACGGTAGGAAGAGGATGATTCTCTTCTCGTCGCACCTCACACAGCTCTTTGTTGACCGTCTCTTTCCTTCCGGCCATCACCCCTACCCTACATGACTTAAAAAAATCAATAATTCCTATTGTCTGGCGCATCGATCTACCAAACAGTGAAGAAGAAGAAGAAGAAGAAGAAGAAGAAGAAGAAGAAGAAGAAGAAGAAGAAGAAGAAGAAGAAGACATTGTAAATGAATAAAGTGAAGAGGAAGAAACACATGATCAAGGAGAAATAGAGTGAAGATAAAAAAATAAGAAAAGGTTTGGTTGGATTTTATGGCATATCAACCCTTATTGATTATATAATGCCAAATACTCTTTATACATATATATTAGATATATATGATTTGTAAACATTTTATTGTTGGTATCTTTAATCAAGCCTGAGTTCATTTTATTTGCATACTGTTAAATAGTTTTAAGTATTGCTTATATAAGACGAAATTTAACATCAGTCACTTGTTTGCACAGAGTTTGTTGGTATTTTCATTTTTAAATGAGTTTGAAGTAATTCGATCGCACTATAGTATTGCTTATGTTTCTATACAGTTAAATGGTTTCAATTATTGCTATTTAAAACACTAATAATTCTATTTGATAATTATATTTTTTGCATATAGTGAAGTGGTTACAAGTATTGCTATTCATTACTATTCAGCACTATTCATTCATTTGCATGCTGTCAAATGGTTCCAAGTATTGCTATTTAATACTAATAATTCAATTCAGGCGCACATTTAAAGAGTTTCACTTATTGCTATGTATCACTTACAATTCAATTAAACAGTCATTTAATTATACACAGTTAAATGGTCAAACAGATCTATTTCTAAAATTTCGGTTTAACGTATTTTTTTGCTCACTGTATAAATCTCAAACAACTCTATTTGATCCATTGATCTGACCCTATCAGGTGCTATCATTCTGAGTCAGAGTGGACCTGGGAGTAATGCCAATTAATAGGTACTCCACATTCCCCAAATCTCAAAGGCTAGAGCCTCACCATCAGATTGTTTAATGTCATATTCAGGACACTCGTGAGGGTGGTGTCTTAGTCCTTTGCAGACATGCAGTCGCTATATTCTTGAGCTCCAACCGACTGGGCTGGAAATGAGAAAAAGAAAATTAAAGTTTCAAAGAAGGATTCTGAAGAAGATATTGTGAAGAAGAATATTGAAAAAAATGAAGTAATACTTAATGAAGAAAAGAAAAATAGAGCTTGATGTGATTTCTTTGTTTAATGGCAAATCGATATTTGTGGGCCATTCAAAGACATTCATGCAGAAGTATGGCTGGGGTGGGTAATGGGGGGGTCATACCTTTCCCCGGGTTATTTGTCCGAAAGTAAACGTAATGACCCGACTAGAGTTAGAACTCGCTTATTACGATATCGCACTTCAGCACATTAGCCACAACGCCAAGGGGAATCCCATCCATAAAATTGCTCGCAAGTTATTGGTGTTAGATATAAATACTTGATACCATAAAACTGTATGCAACAAATGATTATTATTTAATAGGAATCGTTCAGTCATATAATTGCCTATAAAATATTCATATTAGATAGGGATACTTGATACCATAGAACAGTGCACTCTGACTGTTGGGGCTGTAGAATTTGCCGACTGCATCTCTATAGAAGAGTAAGACCCGGCCTCAACAAGTGTCCTGTGTATGACGCTAAGCCATTTAATGGTAATGCTCCACTTCAGGAGTTCAGGGAAATCAGATGCAAACTTTCATTCCCATTACTCCTGGGTCCACTCTGGCTCGGAGCATTAGTATCTGATTGCGTCACATTTATGCGTTAAATAGAACTGTTTGATATTTAACTGTGTGCAAACAAACGACTGATGTTAAACTGAATTGTTAGTTTTACAGAGAAAAAAAACTTGAAACCTTTTAACTGTGTGCAAACAAAACTATTAGTGTTAGATGACAAAACTTGAAAAGATTTGAGTAAGTGCAAACAATGATTAATACCAAACAGAATTACTCGTGTTAGATTGTAATAATCGATACTGTTTAATTGTGTTCAAAAAGTGAATTATTGGTATTACATAGGAATACTTAGAATTTTACCGTGTGTAGACAAATGAACAGAGCCGAATAGAATTATTATGGTTAAATTGTAATACTAGACGCAATATAATTGTGTACAAACAATAGTAATACTTCATTGTGTGCAAACAAGTTCGTTCTAACTCATTTAAAAGTAAGATTATCTACCAACAATTCACTTAAAAAAAACATATGTATAAACATTGAACTGTGTTCAAACAAATAAGTGATATTAAATTAAGTTGTAAGTGTTACATAGCAATACTTGAACTTATTTTAATATGAGCAAACAAATGAGGTCTGGTTTGTTTGAAAATGTTATCCACAAACTTTATGTTTACAAATCATATATATTTAATATATATGTTTAAACAGGATATGGCATTAAATAGCCTGCAAGGATTGATATGCCTTATAACCTAACCAACCAACTAAATGTGAAAGTAAAAGATCATTTTTATAGTCAAAGTAAAAAGGGGAATCGAAAAAGAATTGTTGTAATAAAACATTTGGTGGGTTTGACGGCGTATCCACTCTTTTGGGTCATTTAACCCCGAATTGAGTAATTTTGATAAAAATTCCAAACAGTTCAGTTTAGCATAAGTACAGTTTTTTGTCTACACACAAGTAAATGTCAAAGAATTTCTATTTAAAACAACCAGTTTGGCAAAGGTACGCAGTTTAAATGTCAAAGAATTCAGTTTGGCAAAAATACGCAATTTAATTGTCAAAACAGTTCTATCTCAAACAATTCAGTTTAGCATAAGTACAAAGTTTAAATGTCAAAAGAGTTCTATTTCAAATAATTCAGTTTGAAATAAGTACTCAGTTTAAACACACAGTTAAATGTAAGAACAATTACTTTCAAACAATTCAGTTTAGTTCTATTTGACCCATACATAGAGCCCTATTAGGTGCTACCACTCCGGGCCAGATTGAACCTGAAAGCGACGGCAATGAAGGTTACTACACATTCACCAAAGCTCCAACATTACTGAAGCCTCACCATCAGATTTTTTAGTGTCATATCCAGGACACTCGTTGAGGGAGTCTTACCCCTCTGTAGAGATGCAGTCGGTGTATTCTACAGTCCGAGCTGACTGGGCAATAAAACATTTGGTATTTAATATCAAAATTAAGTTTTCTTTTAAATGAATAAACCGACCGAAATTAGATTAATGATTGCGCTGCACTTTCGTTTCATTTTATCGGTCGGGTATGATTTCCATATGATCGAGAGCCTATCGATAGCTGTCCATGCCTTCGTTAGCCGTGTGTCGATGGCTTTTTCGGTTGATAAGACACTGCTTCCAAGTTAGATGAATTTGTCTACCAGTTTCAGAGAGGTTCCGTCTAGTGTGGAAATGTCGCCTGTTTGATTATAGCACATATATTCCGTTTTGTGTGCATTGACATGGAGGCCAATGCCTGCGGCGGCTCGTTCAAAACTATGCAGTAGTGTATCGGCTTGGTTGGGTGTATTCGCCAGTATCGCTATGTCATCAGCGTAGTCGGCGTGGGTAATTGTTTTTGCAGAATATCTTCCGCTTTTTCTCTTTGTCAGCTCGAAGCCGTTTTCTCTGATTTTATCAATCGATGTTCTAAGCACGTATGGGGCTAGCGTGTCCCATTGTAGTACTCCAGCTACCATGTCAAAGTATTCTGTGTCTCCATCCGGTGAACGTACTTTCACTTTGGTGTTTCTATAGAGGATCATTATTGCTGCTTCGGTTTCTTTAGGTAGGCTGTATGCTAGTAGGATTTGTTCCATCTTCCCTCTGTGAATGAAATCGAAGACCTTGGGAAAGTCGACAAATTTTAATGTCGCCAGTAGGTTTTTTGCCCGTACGCCTTCAAGGATTCTACAGTTGGTCAATATTTGTGAGGTCGTGGATCCATTTTTTCGGAAGCCATTTTGGTTTTCCTAAGGATGTTGTCCATTTTGGGTTCTGTGTGGTTTCGTAGTAGGGCATTGTAAATTTTGGCTGCTATGGATGTAAGTGTTATACCTCGGTAGTTCTTGGCTAATCCGAGGTCACCCTTTTTAGGGAAGGAGAGGATGCATCCCTTCATCCATCTATCTATCGGATTTTGATTATAGACTGCGTTGCAGTGTCGGATCAGTATGTCGTCGTATTGTCTGGTATTCCATACTTCTGGGGGAATCTCGGTCCTAGTTTAACGTCTAATTGCTTACTAATAATTCTGGCGATTGGTTCATGCGTAACTTTCGGTGGTTTTCCTGGTAGATTTTCGAAATGCTGTTTCCACAGTTTTATTCTTTCTTGTTTGTTTGCAGCTTTCAATTTTGCTTTGGCTGTGTTGTTCCTTCTACTCACTTCGTTTATTGTTTGCCAGGCTATCCTAGATTGCCTATGTTCCACTGAGTCTCTAATCTTATCTATCTGATTTTGTATGTATCCTGTTTGTTCTTTTAGATATATGCCAGCTAATTGATATTGTGCCTTTTTAGTTTTAGGGCATTTGTGTTTGTTGGGTTCTTCCTCTAGCTTTTGGAGACAGTTTTCACAAGTGCACATTTTTCTCTAACCGCTAACGTTTCCCATGGGACTCTATATTTAGTTCTAGTTTTTTTTTTTTTTTTGAATACGCTTCGCTGCTGCCTCTAGGTGTGCGTTGACGAAATTCTCATATTCGTCATTCGGGGTACCTTTTTCTGTCTTCTCTTGTAGTGTTTCGAATCTGTTTTTTAATTCTAATATATATTTATCTCTTATATCTCTGTTGTTAAGAAAGGCCCAGTCATAGTGTTTGGTGGTCGCTGTTTGTGTGGCGTTTTTTCGTAGGCTTAGTCGTATTTTCGCCGTGACTATTCGGTGATCGGAGGACACACCCTCGGAAAAGAAGTATGCCTCGCAATTCATTGCGTTATTTTCCCATTTATTGTTTATAAAGACGTAGTCTATCTGTGCTTTACTATTGTTCGCGTATGTGTAGGTCCATAATTTCTAGTTTGTATTGAAGCATGTTAATCTATTTTCTATCATGAAATCTGTTAGATGTTGTCTATATATATATATATATATATATGTGTGTGTGTGTGTGTGTGTGTGTGTAATATATATTTATCTATTATTATTATAGCTCTGTCCTAGATATTGAGCACTCTCCATATTATACTGCGCTTGGTTCGACACAAAGCCTCGAAGTGATTTGGTGACAACCAGCGTTGTTATAATATATATATATATACACGAGTGTCATTCATTAAATATGGGATTTGTTGTCAAAAAAACAAAATAATTTTTTCTCAGAATTTTTTCTGCATTGTTTGGGATGAGTTTAAAGTAAAAATAATTTTAGTCTTGCAAAAATATTTTTTGAGACGATTTCCAATTGTGGGAAAATCTGACAGACGACTGCAGACTTGACAAGAGGTCGGTCATCAGATTTGTGGTTACTTAGAAGTGTCAAACATTAAATTTTAAGAAGAATTTGTGATGTGTGTAGAAAAGCCTGTTTTAGTCAAAATGATCTTTATAAATGGACTAAATGTGGGTTTGTCACAGCAAGCCTGAGACGAAAAGACAGTACCACTTCGGGCCAGAGTTGACCTGGAAGCGATGGCAATGAAGGGATACTCCGCATTCCCCAAAGCTCCAGCGTTACTTGAACCTCAGCATCAGATTGTTTAGTGTCATAATCAGGACACTCGTTAGTAGGGTATTACCCCTCTGCAGAGAAGCAGTCGGTGCATTCTACAGCCCTTGCTGAATTGGGCAATGCACGGAGTAAAATGTAAAAACTTTTCAGATAATTGAGTTTAGCATAGGTACGCACTTTAGATATCAAAAAAGTTCTATTTCGAGCAATTCGGTTTAACATAAGTATGCAGTTTAGTTGTATTTGACCCATAGATAGGATTCTATCAGGTGCTACCACCCCGGGCCAGAGTGGACCTGGGAGCGATGGCAATAAAAGGATACTCCACATTCCCCAAAGCTCTAACATTACTGGAACCTCACCAACAGATTAGTTAACGTCTTATCAAAACACTTGTTGGGTGAGGGTCTTACACTTCTGCAGAGATTCAGTCGGTGTATTCTACAGCCCCTTCCACCATCCGACAGGACAAGCACTTTTATGTGTAATTTTAAGGATAGAATATTTTAATATATTGATTGGTAGTATTCACCAACCCCTCCGCTCGGGCAGGATATGACACAAGGTCAATTTTTAAGCGGAGTTTAACAGGTTTGAAGTCAGAGTTTTCCTTCTCCTAGACTAGTTGCCTAACCAAGGCTGAAGAACCTAGTCTGTCCTACTATTTACCCATAGCTGGAGGGAGAATAATTGGATTCATACCTTTCCGAAGGGTATTAGTGCTATGTAAAATGCAATCAGTGTCGTCCAGGACTTGAACTCGTATCGCCGTGTTCATTTCCTACGGCGATAACGACTACACCACGGGCACCTCCATAAACGACTACACCACGGGCACCTCCATTAATATATTGATTGGTGAAAGTTAAAATTTATTCCTACACAATATATTTTAAGTATTTACTTCTTTGTTTGAAACTTTTTTTTATCCTAAATTCATGATGCATCTTATTTTAGAATCGATGAGCCAGAGATGTAAAAACTCCAATGTACATTTCCGTCTAAATATTTCATTTGATGTCTTCATCCTCTTGTATCCCATCTTTTGTTTTCAAATTCCTCTTTTTCTTTCTCTCTCTCTTTCTTTCTTGGTCTTTTGATCTTAACTTTTAATCGATAGTTTGCATTTATAAAAGGTGGTGCACGTGTCCATACATGTGAACACACAGCCTAAGATTATATATATATATATATATATATATATATATATATGTGTGTGTGTGTGTGTGTGTGTGTGTGGGAAAGATTAACTTTTATAAGTATATAAGAATCACACGATACATCTCTGTGTTTAATACAGTTATCTGTCTACTAATTAATACATCATGATAGATAGGAACAAAATCAGATAGATAGATAGATAGATAGATAGATAGATACATACATACATACATACATACATACATACATAGGAACAGACTTAGATAGATAGATAGATAGATAGATAGATAGATAGATAGATAGATAGATATGAACAGACTACGATAGATAGATAGATAGATAGATAGATAGATAGATAGATAGATTGTGAGACACATGAACATAGATAGATAGATAGATAGATAGATAGATAGATAGATAGGAACAGACTTAGATAGATAGA